>PPHW02000074.1:0-70068 GCA_003705225.2 Ambrosiozyma vanderkliftii
AAACTGGGTTTACCTAAATACTCTTCAGAGGTCTAAAATTAGAGTTGCAGAATGCTGCTGTTTGTAGTCGCGTGCCTAAGTACAAATAATAATAGTAAAAATAGTTTATTATAATGAACGGAACATATGTAACACAACCAAAGCAAAGCATAGTGATATGTTTGTTGTTGGGTTCTCTGTTTTATCCAGAATATGTATCGCAAATCCTTTCATTGGGATTCCACACCCAGCCAAAAACGAAAAACTAACCGAATTAATATACTACCCTGTCTTTAAACAACCACTGAGAAACGCCTAATGAATGATTACCACCCCCAATAATGGATTGGCTGGTTACCAAATGGGGTCTCTGTCTGATCTAAACTGGTAGGATTTTCTTATATCATAATGTCCCTCATTATAATCTGTACTACTTGACAATCACAATGCAAAAAAATTAATGAGACAAATCCCAAAAAAATACCTGGTTAATTAAAAAATAGTAGGTAATAGACATACGCCTTACTTTAATTACCAGTATAATTACTCTTTTTTATATATTTTTTTATTTCTTTATTTTTTATTATATATTATATATTGGAATGATCTATACATCCTCTTATTTATCTATAGCAAAGTATTCTGTTTCTTGGTCTTTCCAGGCCATTTTTTAACCTTGTCGATATCCGCTCTGGGCCACCACCAGTCCAAGAAACTCAATAAGTAAACATCCACAACGACACAGAGAAGGAAGAGAATCCCGGCCCATGATCCACATTCAAAGTACTTGTGCATTCTATCAAATAAATTCAAATTTTTCTTGCTCTCCACCATCCGGTACACCCTCTCTGTTCGTCTAGCAATACTCTTCCAATCATACATCTTTTTAATCTCATTGTGAAAGTTACTGGTGTCAACTTTGTTCTCCTTCAACTTCTTGACAGCCAAGTTCAATGCATCAACTAGTGAATCTTCATCGGGATCACTAAACACCGTCATTCTAGATGGTAACACTTCGGGAATACCCCCAACCTTAGTGGTGACAACAAGTAATCCACAACTGGCGGCCTCGACTAAAACAGTTCCAAAAGCTTCGGTCAACGAGGGATGTAGATAAATATGCCCCTGTACCATAACATCTCGCACCTGTTCATGTCTTATGGATCCAATCAACTCAACACGGTCCTGTAGCTGATACCGTTCTCTCATTTGTTCCAAGTCGATCAATTTTGGTCCATCTCCAGCTATTAAGAAATTGATATCAGGTCTGGCAATACAGACCCTAGGAATGATAGCAACTAGTAAATCAGCACCTTTATTTTGAAATAGTCTTGATATTATAACAACTGTGATTTTCTTATTCAATCCCAAGCGTGTGCCTGCAGGTTTAAAGTCATCTGACACCAATGCATTTGGTATGACAGAAACCATTAATGGATCTAATGATGCTCTCAGCACAGTATTCTCCTTACACGTGTGTGACACACAGATAACATGACCAATGTCTGTCAAAGTGAACCGAAGTAACTTATTACCTAAAATAGAAGTCACATCAGCAAAGCCAAACAATGAGTGGTCGGTGAATACAGTCTTCAAACCCATAGTGTTAGCATGGAATATCGCTTCGTGGCATAACGAGCTAAACGTTCCATGTCCATGGACAATCTCAATCCTTTCCCTTATAAAAATTTGTCTTAAAACAGGAAACGCTGAAAACACTGTAGGAAATGTAGAATTTCTATAAAGCACTAAAAATGGAACATAATACACCTTTAATCCATTAGTTAGCATTCTCACACCGGTTCTATCCCCGTATGCATGGGTAATGACAATAACAGAATGTCCTCTCGATATCAGTTTCTGTGACAAATGGTATATATGTAACTCCACTCCTCCTGGCTGTGGATAGAAAAAATCAGATATCATACTTTAGTAAGTAGTTTGGAATGCAAGAAAGAATTATAAGGTTAGTATATCCATCTTTATATATATATATCTTTATCAATAGAAGCTGGTAATATACATACGCAATGTTGTATGATTTCTTCGTTAAAGTATTGCTGCAATTCTGTGATGACATAGTTGTTCAATAAGCATGACTGTTGCTTCATTTCCCTTTTCCTTTGCTCTAATAATTACAGAATACTATGTTCCTCTCTGTTGATTATGTACAATATATAAGTTGCATGTCTGTCATCTTCCCACTTTAAAAAAAACACGCACACACTGATTAATTTTTTTTTGGTCTTCCATATAATAATAATTAAAAAGTAACACAACTTAAACGAAGTTGCCTTTTTATGTATTATTCTTTTAACTCCAAACCTATTTTTAATCTTCAAATTAGACATAGTGTGTGTTTCAATATTGTGTTAGATACCTTTTTTTGATTTCAACACTACGTCTCAGCTAATATCGAATTACATATCTATATATATATATATTTATATAGCATATCCGCATTTTCCTCCCTCCAATAATAATATAACCATCCACAATCTGCAATCATGACAAATCCATATCAGGAGCTTCCGTCAGCTCCACCTGATTATACAACATTAGAAGCCAACCCTGAATATCAAGAGTTTGAAATAGAGGAACCGCATGAAGGATCCTCTACTACTATTGCAAGTGGTTTGCACCCAAGAGAAATCCTGAACAAGGCTGGTGGATTTGCTAAAAGTGCGTCCAATTTTGCTAGAAACATTTCAAAATCATTTAACAATGCATTAGACCCGGTATATGAACTATACAGATATCTGAATAACAAAACAGAATCGTATTTGTCCAAATTAGGAAACCCCTTGATTGTGAAAAGATTATTATACGTGTTTTTCATCGTCAGTTTAATCTACATGTTCACATTGTCTGGTGTGTATCCAAGCCCTTTAAACTCTGTCTCTTATGGTGATTACTTCTATGAATCAATAAAGATCAATAATTACATAGAGGAACACATTCATACTTCAAGATTGGAGGAGAATATGGAGTACCTTTCATCTATGCCTCACTTGGCTGGTACCAGTGGGGATTTGTCATTAGCTAGATACGTCCACAACGTTATGTCTGACTCTGTGTTGAGCATAGATAAGAAATCCTCATTCCAAGCATACGCCAATTATGCTAGCAACACATCTACAGTGAAATTGTATAAAGGTTCCAACAATTATGTATTGTTACATGAATGTACCTTGAAAGAAAATGTTGTTTTAAAGTCGAATAATAAGAAGCAACAGAAGAGGGACAGCAAACATGATATTAAAACTGTACAAGAATTCACTCGGATTAGTGACCAGGATTATATTCATCAATTGGCTTTCAATCCAGGTTGTCTGGAAGGTGATGTTAGAGGTAAGTTGATTTTTGCTAACTACGGATTCAGAACAGACTTTCAAGAGTTAAGAAATAGAGGAATCTCTCTGGAAAATAAAATTGCTATAATCAAATATGGTGGCGAGTATTTACCTGAATTTAAGAAATTAAGAATAGCACAAGAGTTTGGTATTGCTGGTGTGCTATTTATAAGTGATCCTAAACATTATGGTGCTTATTCTATGGATTCCATCCAAAGAGAACCTGTTTCATCGATCGATTTCGGTTCTGGTAACATTTTGGATCCAGGTTATGGTGTTTCTGATGTAATTCCTAGCAACTTTGATACTAATGTTATATTAGAGGCATCTAGAGCTAGATCTCCTATTCCTTCTATTCCAATTTCCTGGACTGATTTTGTTCAAATTATGAAAAACTGCAAGGGTGACAGAGTTGAGAATTGGGACTTTCAAATTGGTGATGAAAAGGTCGAAATCAAGATGGGTGGTGATGATATTGAACTAGAATTAAACAACAGAATTATTAAACGCCCAACAAAGGAAATGTGGAACATTATTGGTAGAATACAAGGTTCTGAACAATCCGGGTTGAGTGTTATCATTGGTGCATCCAGAGACTCGCCTTGTTTTGGTGCAAGCAAGAATTCCGGTACCGCCATATTATTGGAACTAATTAACGTTTTTTCTTCACTGAGCTATAACTTGAATTGGAAACCGTTAAGAAACATATATTTTGCATCTTTTTCTGGTTCTATGTACAATCTAGCTGGAAGTTCTTTTTTTGCCGGTGATAGAACAGAGGGTATGAAAAGAGAATCTTTTGCGTTTATCGATTTGAACGATCTTGTGCTAGGTACTGAGGCTATTGAGGTCAGCGCTAACCCAGTACTTCATGATGTTATCAGGCAATCACTCTTGCAGGTTAAGAATCCATTGAATAATAACACATCGCTTAATGATCTATGGAACCAAAAGTTTGGTGCAATTTTGGATACAAGTAAGGATTTTGTTCCATTTGAGTATAATTTGGGTACACCTTCAATGCATATCGGTTTCACTAATCGTCAATCAAAAATTCCAAAGAACTCATGTTATGATAACTTTGACAATTTCAAGGAAATGAAAATTGATCCAGAAATGAAATTCCATAGGGCTATGACTGAATTAATCACAAGGATAGTTTTACAACTATCATCTAAGGCTATTATTCCTTCAGATTTGAATTCTTTAGTCACAACATTAAACTATAATATGAAAGATCTTATAGAATACGAAAACCATCTCCCGGGTGGTCAACGGAAGCTAGATTTTAATAGGCTGATTGCTGCATTGTTAAAATTAAAAGAAGTTGGTATTCTCAATAAAAGTTTTAGAACTAGGTGGTTAGAAGTGGTGAGCATGAACTCAGGTGTCGAATCCTCATTGTTGACTGTCAATCGACAAGACTGGAACACCAGGTTGAATCTAGTATCAAAGGTTTTATTGGATGATTCATTGTCTCCTAAGGATGATAGGGATGAAAGACGGTGGTATAGAAATGTACTATTTGGTCTCCAATTGGATTATCCTGAGATTAAAAATGACCAGGGTGAATATATTAAATTCCAGATTGGAAGTTTCCCTATTCTAAGAGATAAAATGTCTCTTGGTGATTGGGAAGGTGCTCAGAATAAGCTTGATTTCTTGTCTGATTCTTTAGAATATCTACTTCGTTTATGGGAACAATGATTCTCTGTTCTGCCTTTTTTTATGTCTTTTTTATTTTACTTTTTTTTCGTTTTTATTTGTATTATATATTAACATTTCTATACTATATTAACATTTCTATACTATTTCCACATACTATACATCCATACCCCCTTATTTTTAATTTTACTATACATATATATGTTAAATTTCGATTATATTGTTTTGTAAAAACTAGGGTTAAGAGAAACTAAACTTTAACCTAAATAGGAAGTAAATACTCGAATTGTCTGATTTGAAATAGATTTAGAGTTTTTTTTGAAAAAATTCAAAAAAAATTCAAAAAAAATCCCCAAGATTGTTAATTTCACCCAAAACAAACCCCCAATCGTTTGTGAAATATGTCCACCATATGTAATTACAGTAAACTCAAAATAATGTCAAATTAAAATTATGATTACCTTTCAATTGTAGGTAATATATATGTTTTAACATTTTTTACGAAGCTGAAGTAATAAATTACGTAATCTAAATCATGAAACATCAATTATTCCATACTTAAACATAATACTTTCCAATGAAAAGTATCCAAACATAGAATTCCAGTTGCTATTTATCAATTTTATGGTTTAAATAGTTTATAAATGGAGGTTTAAAAAAATTTAAAAAATAATGAGTTTTTCTGAAAACCCGTTAAGATCCTTTTTTATACCAGAAATAATTTGTAAGTGAAATTACTTTTTCTTACTTTTTCAAAAAAATTACCTTTCATTATTTACTAGTATCAATCGTTATTTTATATAATCAATCTAACATTTACTCAAGAAAAGTATATCCAATATAAGAGAAGCAATTACAGCTATCATATTTTATTGACGGGGTTAGATGTGCTATGTATGCTACAGTCTTTTCATTTTACCCTACAAGAGTTTCGAATTTCGTATAATCAAACAATGCGAAGTAAAGTAGACAATCAAGAGAGGGAAATAGAAGAGAAGAGAAGGTAAGGGAAGGTTAAAAGAGCAAATGCTAAACAAGTAAAGTAATTAATGATGCAAGGATCAACTAGAACACATCACATTGTGAAATCAATAAAAAAAAGTATAGAAAGTCATATAATCGTAATAGGTAATTCATTTCAGGCACTATATTCATTCAAGATCAAGTCAATTAGCTCATTAGCATTCTTGAAACAATCAACCACTTCAGTATCCTTAATCAACCCGCTTTTGCTCAATAGCTCAACAAGCCCTGAAATTTCTTTAAAGAATAAAAATGCCTTGACAACTTCACCAAAGACAACATTCTTACTGTTTTCACTTCCATTGATCTTGTTGGCGAAGAATGACTTGAACTGTTCAGTGATAGCATCAATACCCTTATTCAAGTCCAAGTCAACCAAAAATGCCTCTAAGAAGACACCGGTAACTATACCAACCAAAACATTATCCAATGGATTTTTAAATGGCAACTCAGTGGCCAATTTTTTCCAATCTGAGTTGGATCTTTGAAATTTCCATAGATCAGAATGGTTCATAAACAATAGGGAGATTAAATTAGAGGCGATTGTATCACTAATCGTATTGGACAAGCCTTTAAAAACAGATCTGAATTGCAATGCGGGTCTACTCAATTTAACTTGACCATGGTATGTGCTAATGATATTATTATTATTATTATTATTATTGTATTGCTGTGGGTTTGATTGGTATGATGCTAATGGATTCAAGTTCTTAGATGGATACAAGGAAGCAAACTTTGAAATTAAAATTGCTGGGTTTTTATACTTCTTGTTAGTGGATTTCAAGTCACTTGGTTTCAAAATTTCATCCAAAGTGACATCTGGGAATATCTTAAAGAATAACAAGATCAAGGTCAACAATTCTTGATTCTTAGAGTTCTCAGAAATATAATTCAGTAATTCACCATGTTTGTTTAATTTAAACTCTTTTTCAGAGATTAAACCCAACAACACAAACGATCTGACCAATGATGTTGAAATCAATTCATAGTTAGAGGAAATCTTGGACTCATCATCTGAGTGAACACTATCACTCAAATAATCATCAGACAGGCTTGATAACAATGTGTTCAAGTCAAAGGATTTGGCAGTGTCATGCTTCACAGTTAGGGGTTTTAATGCCAAATAAACTGGAGGTTGGAATCTCTGCACCAATTCATACTCCTTTGGAGATTTGAAATACGTAGTCAATTTTAATTTTTTAAATTGGAAATATCTTGGAAGAGAGTTTGTTAGCAAGCTCAAGTTCTTACCCTTAAGTTCTAGTGATTTTTCAATTAAATTCTCGTATAAAGGGGTTGGCGACATATCCAGAGGCAATCTTTCAATGGAATTCAAATGAACCACGGTTTCACAGAGTTCCAATGCAGTCAAACCAATTGACTGGTAAAAAAATAATTCATCTGGTAATCTTTCACCAATGAATTCATGTAATCCGTTTGGTATTTTTCTTGTTGGTGTTGTTTTCTTCATGGTGGATGTTGATGATTTTTCAGCTTGGGGACTGAGAGCAGTTGGCACGGGAGTGGCACTGGATAAGAATGAAGAATTTGATTCAAAATTGATTGGCTCCACTCTACCATTTAGTTTAATGACAGGGATGTATTCAATTGTAGCACAACCCTTTTTAAAGTGTTCCACAGTGTGTTTATCAGCTTGAAGGATGGCATTGTAAATTGAAGCGCCGCTAGAGACGTATTCATGTAATGACGGAAACGCTGGTTGTGACTGGATATGTGGGAAAATGTTTAGAATAAAAGGTTGGAAGCCATTGGATACACACATGGATATTTCCTTGAATTGCTTGAAATTCAAAGATAGCTTGTTCAAAATGAATTGACGATCCAAATATTTGAATTGTTTATTATCAAACTCAAAGGCAAAGATGAATTTATCCACAGATTCAAACAATAGCCCATCAGTGGAACCAAAAATGGTGTTAACTACATTCTCTCTTAGCAAGTATTGCAATTGAGCCCAAGCTGAGTAAGGGGCCACGATGAATTCGACATCATTAGAGGCGAAAAACTGCATCAATTGATTCATAATGGGTCTAATGTCAACTGGGGTGGTAATATCTCTAAAGGATGAATCCAATCTGGAAGAATCATGGTATCCACCTGAGGAATTACCATTGTTATTGAGATTATTTAATTTATCGTCCCAGACTCTTTTCAAATGTCTTTCAAATGGTAGGGCATCTGGTTGTTGAAGAAACTCGTACTGTAACGCAGTTTTCAAACCAGGAAACACAAACAGTGGGGTAATGTTCAATTCTTTAAAGTTTTTCAAATCTGATTCAATCAATCGTAACAGAGTCATTGGAAAGCCACCAATGGCCTCCAAATTAGGCTCTCTCTTTGGAGGAATCAAACGAGAAACGTAATGTTCCACATCGATACCAATGGTTGCGTTTCTGAGCACATCCAGAGGGTAGTTTGGAACCGTTTTCAAATCAAACAAGTAATGTTCCAAAGTTTTGATAGGCATAATTAATGTGAGTGCTAGTGAGTAATCAGTCTTAGTTGAGAGAAAGAAAAGAACACAATGGTTAGTATTTTACCTAAAACCTTCTCCCTATCTTTAAAATAGATTAAAAATCAAATTAAATTAAGTAAATACTCAAAATCAATTAAAAATCGACGAGTTACAGAAAGAAAAGAAAAGAAAAGAAAAAAAGAGCAAAACATCTCTGCACCACTAGAAAGACATCTTTTCTTTTTTTTTTTTCTTCTTTAATTTGAACGCGTGTTCAATATCTACACAGATAAATGATATATCAATATAAATATATACACTTTTACTAGTTAGTTAGTTAGTTAGTTAGTATAAAAAAGATCCATAGACAGATAGATATAAATATATAAACATACTCAATTCATCTCTTATTATGAAGTTGTTATCAATAATCACGTCGTTTCTAGTGTTTTTCACGTACACAGCTCAATGTATAACGTATGATCAAATACTCAGTGAGGCTGGTTCTAACAAACAGGCTGTTAAGATAAACGATTCCAATTATAAGAAGTATACAAAGAATGAAGACTTTCACTTGATTGTTCTTTTCACAGCCACCGGAACAAACATTGGTTGTCAATTGTGTGTGCAATTGCAACCATTGTATGATTTGTTCGCTAATTCATTTATGGAGAACTTGTACAACAGAGGATTAAGACAGGGCGATGAAAAATTGATCATTGCAACATCTGATTTCTATGATTGTCAAAAGTTTTACATGGATATGGGTCTGAATAATGTCCCAAGAATCTACCACTATACTCCAGGTCAAGGTATCAAGGATCCTAAGGTGCCAACTTCGGAATATCCATTCACAGATGCCGACAGTATGGCCTCTTGGACTCTTCAGAGAGTCAACACTAACCCTGAATTGTTTGTTCCAATTGAAAAAATCGATTGGTCATCTGTCGCTATCACCTCTGCCGCTGGAATTGCGATTGGTTTGCTCATCATTAAGAAATGGCGTAGACTTGTTACCGCTTTCACTAACAAGAGAGGCTGGCAGGGGTTTTCAATCATCTTTACCATTCTATTCACTTCTGGGTATATGTTTAACATTATCAGAAACACAAACTATTTCAAAAATGATAAAAACGGTAACAAGGAATACTTCCAACATGGTCACCAAAACCAATATGCGGTGGAGACGCAAATCATCAGTGTTATCTACGGTTCTTTAACTATCCTTTTGATTGTCCTGTTGGAAAAATTACCAAAGTTGAAGAGTGATAAAATGAAGTTACTGGCTACCTTGTTTGCAAACCTTTTGATCTATTTAGTGTACTCGTACCTACTAGATTGTTTCCAGAGAAAGGGATTAGGATACCCTTACAGATTACTCTCGTTCTATTAGGTCTGATGATTGATTAGATCTAACTATCCCCCCCATTTCTTTTCTTTTTTTTTATAAATGTAAATAATACTTTTGACGAACACACATCAAAAGAAGGAATATTTAACCAATAAAATAAAATAAAATAAACATTAATATATAGATATATATATATGTATAATGTATGCTTAGCAAAAATTAACAGTTTTTAGGAATGTTATTATATATTTCGTAATGTAATGAGCACTAGTATTGTATTTGGATCTTCTCAAGAGACATTTAAGTTGTTCATTATTCCATCCACTCTTCTCTCAACCTTGTCTAGTTTTTTATTAACATCCTCCAGAGTCTCTTTCAAATGACTGATTCTATTCAAGTAATCACTTAAATCAACAATTTCCTCCTCCTCCTCTTCCTCCTCAATGCCGTCATCGTCATCATTAAGGTTTCTTGTACCAAACTCACTCAAATCTTCATCACTATCAACTCTACCACGAATGCTGTCTGTCCCATGAAATATATTATCTTCAATCTTGGATAACTTTCCATCCAGCCTTTTCAATATCGTTGCTAAGATTAACTGAGATTCATCCAATGAATTCAAGTTCAAATTGAGAATCTCCAACGGAGTTTCTAATATAGACTGGACAGTCAATTCGATTGGATGAACCGGTACACTAACACTGGTTCCATCATTCGTCCCTGTGATAGTGTTGGTATTACAATTGATACCATAATCTTCAGCCATATTTTTTTTTTTGCTTCTGCTGTTGTAATCCTTGTAATTGTTGCTGATTACTATCATTAGAAGTAAAGCAGTAGTCTAGATAGGTAGGTAGTTAAGTTAATTTTGATACTGAGCGGCCATTTCTCACTTACTCTCACCTTTTTTTTTTCATTCTTCATAAAAATAAAAATTTACAAAACTTCTGATCATTTGTACTTCGACCCATCTAACTTCAAACTTCCATTAAAAACCAAGTCCAATCCTGGTTATCTATCCATCTAGAACAATCATTGCAAAACGATGCTACAAAGACAGTTAATACGATTTTATTCGACAAAGCTACCCTCAACGCGTCCATTATTGATCGATATCCTGCCTTCGAAGAGACTGCTCAAGAAGACTTTGTTTGATTTTGATTCCAGAGTCACATATCATAAATACATACCCACAATCCAAAAGATATACGACAATATACCAACATCTAATGAAATTGAATACACACTACCCAACAAAAAGCTCACAGGGTCAGATCTGTTGATGTTTCAAAAAGTCCTCGCTGAGATTAGAGTGGAAACCCATGCCGCTAACAAATACCTTGTGCAACTAGAAGATGAGTTGATTGAAAAGGCTGCTGAATTGGGAAACAGAGACTCTTTAACGATTTTATCATTCAAGGCATTGAAGGATACAGATAATAACGAATTCAGTAAGGATGATCAGACATCTGCCAAGGAGTACATCAAGAAGTTGGTTGCATTGAGACACCCTTTAGTGTTTAAGATGTTGGGCGATTACCAATTTGAGAACCAATTATACAATGAGGCCATCAAGAACTACAATCGGTTTTTGAAACTAGACTCCGATTCTATCCTCTCCTCACAGGTATATCAGACATTGGGTGTGATTACTATGTCTCAGGGTGATTTGAAACTAGCGAAGCTATGGTTTGAAAAGAGTATAGCCAACGCTCCAGTGAAGAAATGCCCCACATCACACTTCCATCTAGGTATATTAAATGATATTGATCCATTGAAATCTCGATACCATTTAGAGTTGAGTGCATCCACAGGGTTTATAGAGTCTTTCAAGACGTTGGGGTTCCTAGAATTGAATTACTTTAAAGATTACATCAAGGCTGAATATTGGTTTGCTCTAGGTTACGAATTGGGCGATTTGAATTGTGCCATTGGTATCTTTGATATTGCCATTAAGAATAACGATCATAAGAAGGCGTGGAAATTGTATCAAACATTAGATGATAATTACAAGCTGATAATGGAGGAGACCAGAAGGGACACATTAAATGTTGTCATGCAAGAGGTTGAAAACCAAAGGATTCAAAATATGCAAAAAGCACATGAAGGAGATAAATGGAGTATGTGACTTCGTTTCCCACTTCATTTCCATTTCCATTTCTGTACATATTAATTTTTTATTTATTCATCTATTTTGACATTTAATATTTTTAGATAACCCAAAATAATATAAAGAAATATATATATATATATATTGTATATAGCACAAGATATAGCAAAGTTCCCCTTTTATTGTTTTTCGTAGATGATTAAATCACCGTTACGTCTGTAGTCCCAATGAACCACACTATTGAAAAGTCTCTGTCGTTCCACATATCCCTTATCAACAATATATTCATTCAAATCGTCGAAGATGTGTTCAAAGATAACCAAATACTTTGGCCAAGAGGATCTGATATAATTTCCCGTATTTAGAACAAAGTTAGCATCTAGGAACCCGATTGGATCATCGTAGAACTCATCTGATTCATCCATGTACGACGACAGTTCCTGAGATGATTGCAAATGAAGAGGCGGCTCGCACGTTAGAAACCAAATTGTAGATTGCTGTGGAGTCAAATTAAAGTAAGATTGGTATGGGGTCGAATGACAAGGAGTGAGGAAACCGATTTCGATTGGCGCCGTGGAGGAGGTGGTAGTGGTGGTAGTACCGATATCATTAATGTCATTCAACACATATTCACGGAGAACTTGAGTGATTTCAATGACACCGCTTTCATGATAAATAGTGAGATAAAAGCCCATTGCGGCATTAATGACAAGAACTACCACCATCGCAATTTTGAATGACATTGCAGAGAGAGATTTTGAGATGTAAAGCAAACCAAAGGCAGAGAACAATAGCATGAATGGCATCAATGGATATATGAATCGAAACTCTTTGTGTTGGATTAGTGAAAACACAATGCAATAAAGCAAGATCAATAGCTTGTATTTCAAGAATTTGGAAGAGGAAGAACGAAACACACCAAGTAAAAACAAGGGGAGATATGTTGTCAAGAGAATTGGAATTGCCTGGACAAAGTAAAAATCCAACCGAGAGACACCATAGAATGAGGACAGGTTCTTTGTAAAATTGAAATCAATGAATTTCAACAATGGTAGCTCCCAGTACCGTATGCTTTTGTAGAAGGACTTGTTGATGAGATAATCGGAGACTAAAACTAGCGCAGATGAGATGACAGCGACGCAAATCAGTTTTAATTTTTCAGTAGATTTGACAAGAGTTATCAATCCAAGGTACAACCATATTATGATGCTAGTCGGTCTGATCAAACAGCTGGATCCTGCAAGTAGTAAACTCAGAATGAGTTTACACGTTGTGTTGTTGGTTGCATCATTATTGATAGGGAAATAGTACAATGAAATGATAGTGAGAATCAATTCCAGACAATTGGCAAATGATCTAGTGAAACAAAACCAGTTAAATGCATTAGTCAAAGAGAGAAGAAGGGTCAATTTAGCCACCAGTTTGTCTCTGGTCAACTTATAAGCCAGCTTGTACAAATACCATTCAGCAATAGAGCACAGAAGGGCATTCAACACCTTGGGTAGGTTGATCAAATACCAATGAGACAATTGCCCATAATTAACCAACTTATACACAAACGTGTACAACAATGGATGCAAAAACGACCGAAGCCCAAACTTCCATTCCCAAGTGAGATTACCGAACCCAAAGACACTGTAAAATGCCGGTTCTAATGCCTGGAAGTATTCATCAGCTTGAAAAAACGTTCTGGTGGTTAAAGCGTTGATCAATCTGATTGCAAAGATCAACGAAAACAACAAGTACTTATTGTCAAACAAAGGGGAAAACCCATTTATGAGCAATTGAATGGTATGATACCCTGATACCGATGTCATTGTTGTCGTTAGCTTCTCATATATAGATATATCTATATAATGTGATGGTAATCGAGAGAGCTTAACCAATATTTCTCCAGTATTGAACTACGGTATAAGCTTATACCAAAAGCGCGTTTAATGATCGTCCCCATAAATATATTCACCATCAACGTCGATCGACTCTCTAAAACAATGGGGGGGGGGGGTCAATATGCCTTCCTGATCAGGAAAAAAAAAAATAGACAGGCACCCCCCTCCTCCCTCCCCCCTCAAAAAATAATTTTTTTTTAAATTTTTAAATTTTGCTCCAATTTATCTTTTTTTTGATAAACAACAACCAAAAACCAAATTCTAACCTATCAGATATAAATTATATAATATAGAATACACTGATTATATATATATATATATATACATCTCCGGGTATATCCAATAATAATATAGGGATCCATTTTTTTTTTAGCTATGGCTCCATCTGATCATGGCTCCCCTTACACTCCCGTGCAACATACTATAACTAGTTTCGGGAGTAAAAGCAACCACAACAACAACAGCAATGATAATCCTGTATTGGCGACTCCATTGGAGACTCCAATCCGGACCTCGATAATCCCAGCAGCTACTTCTAATCCACAGAGGAAAGGAAGTATAAACGAGTCTATACTTTCCACTAACACAACGAATCTTTTTGACGACTCTACCTCAAACAGCCACTATCTAGGAAACTCCACCACGGTATCATCATATGATGATGCTTATTGCTATTCTCCTATCACTCCTGTTGAACAGGATTTTAAATCTGCCCCATTACTGACGAAGAATATATTGAGTGATTTGGAGAATTACAATATCTCCATACAAGACCAGCAAAAGCAACCACCAGTTGAAAAGTTTAACAGATATCAATTGAAGGATGAAGAGTTGGAGAAGTTTGTAATTTCCTCCAAATCTGGGTTTCTTTTAAAGCTAAATGAACTAATTGGAACCGGTTCCAATTCCTACGTTTACTCAGCATGCTTGAGTCTTTTATTTGATGCAATGTACAACAAGGCTAGTATACCTAGCAATGAATTGAAAGTTGCCATCAAAATACCCAAGACGAAAAACAAGGTTAAGTTTATTGAAAGAGAGACTAAATTCATGCTTGCCTTGCGGAAATTCCAACTTGAACATAACTTACTCACCAATGATGATGATGATGCCAGTGGCGATTTCCCATTCATTGACTCGTATGGATTGTACTATTTAAATAAAACCCAATTTCCAATGTTTAGAAAACGGAATGATGAATTACCATGCCTGGTGATGTCCAGGATGGATATGAATTTAACAGATTATATACAACTTCAACAATCACAAAACCATACAACCTCGCATTTGGTGGATCCAAATACTTTGGCTATAGGCTTGGAGAATTGGTGGAGACTGGCAGGGGTCCTATTAAAGGCGCTAGTGATCATGAGATGTATAAACTCTGTCCATTGTGATTTGAAAAGTGAAAACTTAATGGTGAACTTGACACAGGATGGTCCTGTGTACAAGTTAATTGATTTCTCCTCTTCATGTAACGTTGATGACCTCACACGGTGTCCTGAAATGACTCTTCAATTCACCCCACCAGAGTTACTGCCTAGTAGTGGGCTACATGATAATGATGATGATGATGGTAACAGCAAACCTCCTGTGCTGCCTTGTTTCCAAACCGATTTATTCAGTGCTGGGTTGATACTTCTTCATGCTGCCACTGGAAGCTTACCGTATGCCAATTATTGCTATGACCAGTTTTATTTGATCAGTCTGATCAAGGAGCTGAAAGTTATGGAGGTTTTGGAGAGAGAAGACGTCAACAAGTTGAATGCACATCCTTCGGTGAAGGAATTGATCGATATGATTGTGATAAAGAGATCCAATTTAGACCAAGTTGTTGAATATTTTGGAAATGTTTCACCAACAATGGGATCGTAAGTAATAGAATCTTACACACTTAGATATATACATACATACATACATATACCACCTCCCTCTTTTCTTGATGAAAAGAATTATTACTTAATATTAATACCAGATAATAAATTTAAACTAAAACCCCATAATGTACCATATTATGATTCATCTGACATATATATATATATAATAATAAAAACACCATTTAGTTAAAAAGAGCAGTACTAATCATCCTTTAAAGGCTGTATCTATTTTAGATATAAAATTTTTTTTTTCTTTTTTTTTTTTGAGAAAGAAAAATTAAATCAATCAACGAATTTAAATAAATAAATAAATAAAATTTATAATAAAATGTGTATCTATGATATATGTATACATTTAAATAACAATTTCTGATCATTATATATATATATATAAACACTTCTAGCCTTTTAATAGGTTTACATTACTTCTTCTATCATCAAGTATCAAATAAACTATTGCATTTTTGCATTTTGTTTTTTTGTTTTTTTTTCTGTTTTCCTTTCTTGCTTGTTCCCTTTCTCCCATTCTCTCTCTCCTCTTTGGCACGAACATAGATATATATTTGCCAATTTGACTGTTCTTTTCATAAAAACCCATATATTTCAATTTGATCTATTCTAGGAAAATTATTATTATCAATCATTTTGTTTTTGGTTTTGGTTTTTGTTTCAGGTTCAGTCTCTTTTGCAAATATTGAATTTCCTCTTTTTTTTTTTGTAAAGAATCAAAAGGATACAATACTTAATTAAAAGAGCCACTAAAAGAAGGGGAAAAAAATGGAAAATATGTCATCACCATTAGGAACATCAGGTATGCCGATGCAATCTGGTAGTAACAGTGGTGTTGATATTAATACTTCTCAGATCAATAACAATAACCCCGATCAATCATCTTTATTCGAAGTGAATTACAAACAACAATCACAGCAGCAACAACTGGAACAACAGGTACTTTCTCATGATGAATTCCACGAATTTGATAGCATACCCGAAGATCAACTACTTTTGGTTAGTACAAAACCTACTACCACTTCGCCAATAATGCCAAAACCAATAACAGAAACACCGTTGCCTGATATTCAAACGGCGTCATCATCACTTATTCCAGATGGAAAAGTGCTAGGACACAATGAAATCAATGACATTCTGAACTCTTTGGATGATACTAGCAACGCTATTGAACGACAACATCAACTTGTACAACCTCCTGCTGCACCACAACAACTGCCGAAAGATTCTCCAGAGAAGCAAATAATAGCAAACAATCCTACTTTTACGTCATCATCTTCTACGTTTCCCACATCCTCTGGTTCAGCCATTACTGAATCTATTAATACTACTGGAATACAACCATCTTCATCACCAGTGATATCTACTGCAATGCCTGTGGTAAAACCTCAACAACAGGACATTATACGATCGGTTAAACCAGCGGCTAAAATCACTGCAAAGCAACTCAATCTCAACTCTGCCATCCCTACTAGTATTATTCAAAACATTCCTGGAAACTCAGTTGCTTTCACAGACCCACATCCTAATAACAACAATAATAATAACAATAACAATAACAATAACAACCA
The DNA here is from genome assembly GCA_003705225.2 of Ambrosiozyma vanderkliftii. NCBI lineage: Eukaryota > Fungi > Ascomycota > Pichiomycetes > Pichiales > Pichiaceae > Ambrosiozyma > Ambrosiozyma vanderkliftii. The sequence continues at coordinate 17,307 of PPHW02000074.1, forward strand.
ACCGTCAGAGCACATCCAGGCCTATGCAATGCTGGACTTTGAAGACTTTACTTTTTATGTGCAAACAATGCAAATCTTACTGGGTAGAATGGTTGAAGGTGATGCAAATACCGAATCCTTGGATATCCATCTAGGCCCACAAAAGGCAATTTCTAGGAGACATGCTAAGATTTTCTTTAATTTCGGTACACAACAGTTTGAATTGAGTGTCATTGGTAGGAATGGTGCCTTTGTAGATGACGTTTTCATTGAAAAGGGTGTCACTCTACCATTGAAGGATAAAACGAAAGTGCAAATCGGTGAAACTCACTTTACATTTGTCTTGCCCAATGAGAATTCCGATGCTAAAAGTGGAGCTTCATCATCAGGTAAAACTAGCAGTTCAGCAATTTCTACTGGCTCTAGTAATAAAAAGCAAAACTCTAAAGCTAAGAAGAAATCTGCTACAATTAACCCATCTGATGCAGTCCATTTAAAATCAACCTTGTATAATAGCAATAATCATAACAATATTCACAACAAGAGTGGCCAAAATAGTGGTAATTCCACAGATGCAAACTCGAGAGAAAACTCGGTCAGTCCATTGAAAGGTAATAATACTTCTAATACCAACTCAAAGAAGCAAGTTTCTCCTCCAGAAAACAATAAAATACCGCAACAACAAAAATCTATCACAGCAACTAATAATTCCACATCAAATAATGTTCCTAAACTAGGAGACGACTTTATAAGCCAATTGAGAGCCAATGCAGAGGCTTCCGTTGTTAAAAAGGAGGAAGCGGCAAAAGCTGCAGCAGCTGCTAAGGCTGGCACTGCATACATTCCATCGTCATCATCTTCTCAATCTCCCCAATCAGCTACGGCATCTCTTCAACCACAAACTCAACAACAACAAACTTCTACAGTGCCCGTGTCTACCGCTCCAGTGAAGAAAGAAAAACCAAAGAAACAACCAAGACAACCAAAGAAGGTTTATACATTGGAGGAGATTCCTGAACAGTACAGATCAAAACCAAGTATATCATACTGTAATATGATTGGAAAGTGTTTGGATACAAAGGCTACAGAACGTGGTATGTCATTATCAGAAATATATAAGGGTATCAAGGAAATGTTTCCATATTATTTTTACTGTCCTGATGGTTGGCAAAGTTCAGTTAGACATAACTTGTCATTAAATAAATACTTCCGCAAAATTCAAAAAGAAGGTAAGGGATGGCTATGGGGATTGACTGATATCTACTACCAAGACAAGGAAAAAGAACTACAACAGCAACAACAAGCCATGAAACAATCATCATCTTCACCTTCGATTACTGCTTCTACAACAGCTGGTGCTGGCGGTGTTCGTCCTCCTGCTCCTCCCGGATACCAATACACAACTGTTCAAAGACCTGCACCACCTGGATACCCCCCTCAATATGTTAGCAAACCTATCCCTGTTGGTGCTCCTGGTTCACAGTCTACCATTGGTCAGACTACAGTTACGGGATCACCAGCAATTGGATCTTTGTCCTCTTCTCCTAATTCATCCGCTGGTAAGCCTGTTGTTAGTGGCACAGCATCTCCTCAATCGTCTTCTTCTGCTGCTAAATCCAAATTAACTGGCGATACGAAAAAAGCTTTGTCTTACTTGCAACAAGAATTGATTAGATTAACAAAGGATAGAAAAATGTATGACAAGGAAACAACAACACAAATTTTAACCCAAGCATTGGCTATGACTATAGCTCAGGTTAACCAAGCTGCTAAAAATGCTGGTATTCAAGGATCTCCTCTCGTTACATTGATTGACAAAAACCCTGGACATGTCACAAAAATTTTAACCGCAGCTTTGAATGCAGCAACTATTCAGATAACAAAGAAGAAAGGGTTACCGGTGTATTTACCCCCTAAGAATGTAACAACATCGGGAACTCCGATTAATACTCCTGTCAAGTCATCCAAGCCAGTCCATGTTGCTACTCCAGTGCCTGGATCTGCTTCTGCTCCAATTCCTGTGACTTCATCATCTTCCATCACTAAACCTCCTGCTGTATCCACCACTACCACCTCCACTTCTACATCTGTCTCTGTTTCAAATATTACATCTACACCACTCTCTGTGACCAAGCCTGTAATCCCACAAGACCGGAATCCATCTCCTAGTCAACCGGTGACACCGAAACCAACACCAGTGGCTATACCTAAGGCCACTATTCAGAAATTCACCACAAAACCATCTCCTATTGTTTCCACTCCATCCAATCCGCTGCCTTCTATATCTAAACTACCCGCATCTGCTGGTTCCAATAATAATACTAATACCAGTACTGTATCCCCATCCACATCTGCATTATCTGTTGCATCTTCTGCAATAAAAGGTACGCAGATTCCACCAAGACCAAGCCCAGGCCCTAGTGGGGTTTTGGGAAAGCCAAAGGCTTTCACCTCTTCTGCTGATTCCGGCTCTTCAGTGATTAAAAAGCCTCAATACTATAGTGGTACTGTGAAGAGTATTGCTAAAGTTGGCCCTTCAATAACCGCAAAGCCTCCTATCGTTAATGGTCCCTCTCGTCCGGTGACCGTTTCTAACACACCTACCGAAAGTTTGGGTACATCTGTTTCAGCTGTGAGTACATCAACTATTAATAATGCTACTGCAGTCATAGCTCCCGTGCCTGCTAGTCTAACTAGTAAACCTAAATATTCTGCCATTGAGAATTCATCTGCCATTCCTGCTTCTGCTCCTATACCGATTCCTGTTTCTATTCCAACAAAAGATGCTATCGCCAATTCTGGAACTAGTTCTACAGTTGAATCAGGTAACGATAAGGAAAAAACTAGCGACATTAATACCAATGATGATCATGATACCGAATTTGAAATGATGTTGGCTGACTTGGAGAAGCAGCATGAAGAGGATAAACTGGCCGATGCGAAAAAGAATAAAGATGAAGATGAAGGAAAACAAGAAGTCAAACATGTTACTGCTCCTATAATGTCAGTGTCAGAAAAGAAAACAATTGTGGACGACAAAGCCCCAATTCCTCTACCCCTAGGGAAATTGGATGGGTTGCAACAAACTCTGTCTAAACCTATTGAATCTACTAGTGTCACTAATACAAATACTGATAGTAATATTGCTACCACTGCTACTGCTGCATCGACCACTTCCACTGCTACCACTACTAAAACAACAACAACAACAACAACTGCTACCTCAAACGAAGAGTTGATGGATTCCAGAGAATTAGATGCTTTGATAGCACAGCATTCAGCAGCGGGAATTTTTGAAGAGGATCATGTTGCTAATCTGGATGATTTTACAAGAAAGAGATCTAGACAAGAATTTGAAGATGACCTAAATATCAATGAGCTTGATGTTGTTGGTGGTGGTGGTGGTGACGATCACTCTCACGTTGTTGATGATGAAGAATTAGAGTTGAAATTAAAGTTACCGAAATTGGATTAGATGCTAGAATTCCCAACTGTGTAATTTTTTTTTGTTTAATTATATTATTTAATAATTAATTGTATTTTTATATTTAAAATTACCTGGTAGTTTGTATCAAGTGTACAGTAGATAAGGAGCAACAGACACGTGACTCAAGGCTGGCAGAATTTTTGTTTTCTCAAATTTCGTATTCGTTTTTCGTTTAATTATTTATGTAAATATATTATCATATTCAGAAAAAACCATAGACAATAATAATAATAATAATAATAATAACAACAACAACAGTCAGTAAGCAACAGCAATAAAGGACAGCAACAACAACAATCAATAAGAATCTATCAATATGTCATCATCAGGTAAAAAACTATTATTAATGGGTAGATCTGGGTCGGGTAAATCCTCCATGAGATCTATAATTTTTTCAAACTATTCAGCATTTGACACTAGAAGATTGGGTGCAACTATAGATGTTGAACATTCAAACTTGAGATTTCTAAATAATATGACATTGAACCTATGGGATTGTGGTGGACAGGATGTGTTTATGGAGAATTTCCTTAATGATAACAATGGAAGTGGTTCCAATGGTAACAGTACCGGAAACGGCAACACCAGCAACAGTAATAATGACATTGGAAATGGGAATATATTCAAGAAGTGTGAAGTGTTGATTCACGTGTTTGACGTGGAGAGTAAAGAGGTGTCAAAGGACATAGACATTTTCAAGAGGGTGTTGAGTAACTTGTCGAAATACTCTCCCGATGTTAAGATTTTCATACTGATTCATAAGATGGATTTAATCCAAATTAATAAAAGACAAGAGTTGTTTGACATTATGTACAATAAGCTAAAGACAATTGCATTTGAGAATTTTAATTTTAAGATTAAGTGTTTCCCGACATCAATCTGGGATGAGTCATTGTATAAAGCTTGGTCCTCGATTGTGTGTTCCTTGATTCCAAATATTTCCAAATTTGAAGAGAATTTAAATAAGTTGAACAGTGCATTGAATGCCAAAGAGATTATATTATTTGAAAAGACTACATTTTTAGTGATAGCATCAACAAACAGCAATACCATTGGCAATGGTAATGATGGTGGTGAATCCGGCAATCATGAGACAGGTGAGGCTGTAAATGGAAATGCCATTTACAGTAGCAATTTAGACCCAAAGAGATTTGAGAAGATATCTAATATAATAAAAACGTATAAGCAAAGTGTCAATAAAGTGAGAACAAACTTTAACAATTTGATATTACATGGGTTATCCTCATCGATTTATTTGGATATATTAACGTCGAATATTTATATCATGATAATCATGGAGCATTCATCAGGTAAGAGCGGCCAAGGAATTACTACTGGTGATAATAACGAGTTGGAGATTGACAATGAAAGATTGATATTGGAGAACATTAAAGTTGCTAGGACCTTATTTGAATGAACGGAGTGACTTTCAGTTTCTACTACTAACTTCTCTTATCTACTTACCAACCTACCATATCCTGCGAATGTTTTTTTTTTAGTTTTTTAGTTTTTGCCATTCACAACTTATCTATACATATATAGATATATAATTAATAATTAATCTAATTAATACACGTAATTGAAAACTATCTATTGGATAGGTATATATAGATAAATATTTGTATGTATGCATATATAATGATAGAAAACTCCCATTTCAGAGGTAAAATTTTCTTTTATCTTTATCCATATCGGGTCTATGTTCCCAATCGATTTCCTCCTTGATACCTCTTTGTAACCGTCTTAATTTCAATGTGAATTGAGGTCCTAGTTCTTGTAATCCAACCTTGACATCATTTTTAAACACATATCTATGCATTCTGAAAAAGACGAAATCACGCTGGTTATGAAGGGTTATCACTTGTCTTCCTTGAAATTCTGGTTGATGTGGGAAAAGCGATTGGAATAATCTTCCCACTGTTTGACCCAATCTTGTAGAAAAGTTGTTCAATATTAATTCTGGTATATGACCTGTTTGTCTACCGTGGTTGTATATCTGTTTAGAATCCACCAATGATGATATAGAGAAGTAAAAAGTAGGTCCCTCAGGAAGGTGGATAAATGTTAGTCCGTTGATTTGTTTCTTATCCTCATTTATAACAATCAGATCTGTAAAGTCTCTGTTTGAGCAGTAATCTGCCATATCCTTCATTGTGTATTTTCTTTGTCTCTTGACGAAACTTGAGTTAGGGAATATGTCTAGCAAAGTTGACGCAAATTTATAAGCCTGTTTCTTAGCATGAGGGCTAGTTGTGATGAGAATCTTTGGTTGTTTAGAATCATTGAAATACGTTGAAAAGTCATCTTCACCTTCCAATTCTGTGTTTATGGACTCATCAAAGACTCTTTTAGAATCTATTGTTTCTGGAACGTTTTCAGTAAGTCTCTTTTCCTTTAATTCTGGGTGTTCTAATTCATCCTTAGCTCTGACACTTCTGGCCTTATGACGTTCTTTATTCTGTTCATGTTTTAGTTGTGCAAATAGCTTTTGTCTTTTATGCTTGTTTTTGATAGCCTTTAATCTTTCAGAGTCAACAGGAGCCATTTTTGTTTTATACTATGTATATATAAGATCTTTAATTTGTTTAAATCAAACTAACTGTATCTACCTAGTGTGTATATAGATATATTGACTTAATCTAATTTTACCTTACCCATCTTTAAAATATTTTTTTTTAAATATTTTTTTTTAAATTTTTTTTTTTTCACAAAATTTTCTTTTAAGTCACGTGACACAATTATGTACAACACTGGTAACTTAACTTAACTGTTACTGTTTAAACCACTTTTTTAGGACCTATACTCTTCTTGACACGTTTTCTATATTCCCAGTACTATTTTGATTATTATTATAATTATTATAATCAATTTTCAAAAGTCAACTCAATGAAGGAGAATGTCTCTCCTATTGATTCGTTGGGAGGAGGATATGAAAAAGCTTTTAATAATCAAAGAATTTTACACAGGTACCTGCTCCTCCCCATAATGATCACAGTAACTACCTATTGTAAGTGATGAAATTTAGTATACTATATCTGAAACATATATTATATCATATATATTTATGAAATAGTTTATAATTTACAAGGACAATACAAGAGTATACTATTGATGTATATGGATGACTGTTACGTTAATGCTCCAAGATAGATAATAGTTAATACATAGTTACAGATACCATGAACTACTATACTTCTTGTTCCTTCTTCTTTAGTCAATTCAACATATATATATATAATTATGGGAGTTGTTATTATTACCAATAGATTAATAATACGGTATATATATAGCTATATAGATATAGATATACATACAATAAAGAGTGAGAATAATAATAACAATAAAAGAAAAAAGAATTTAATAACCGTGGATACAAAAAAAAATGATTGTTTCTTTTAATTATAATTAGCCTATATAATTAATGTATTGTACTATATGTGTATGTACATGTCATATTCATATACACATGAAATGCCGAGACAAATTATTTAAACCTTATGTATACTGACTGGTTAGAGATTATTGTAATACAGTATATATTTTACAAATACATGATAGACGACTACCGATTGTATCGTTGCATACAAATACCATACTACACCAACCCCCACAAAGTCCCCCCACCAACACCGAACACCGTCCCGACCTTTCCTGTATCGTCTCGTCTCGTCTGATCTAATCTAATCTAATCTAATCTCGTCTCTCTTCTGCTCTATCGTCTCCTACTCTTCTCTTTCTGTATTTTCCTTAATAATATTCCTCCTTTCTCCTTTTCCGGGGAATTTTTTTGCGTCCTTTTTCTCTCTCTCTCTCTCTCTCTGCCTGTCTCTGTTTTTCGCTGCAATTTCCAATATTGGAGTGAGAGAACTTCTATATCCTCCTTCGGTAATAACCACATGTTATACAGTATCTACCTGATTTAAGTGTGATGTTGTATGACATATACATACATAAATATTATAGCGGTATCTAATACCTAATAGATAGACAGATCAATCATATATATATATACATACCCCCCCCCTCTCTCTTTTAAGAAAACTTACTTCAAAACTCTCTTTTCCTCTATTCTCCGTTCTGGAATAAACAAATCATATATATACATATTAGTTAATTATTGAGTATATATATATATATATATATAATTGATATATTCAATTGTATTCAATTGTATTGATACTACAACACTACATATAATACTTCACATTTCATATTATTCCTCTAACTTTTCAGTTTTTCATCCTATAACAACATTAACAATAACATTATCAATTACAACACAATCATGTCCGATCTATTAACCAAGACGGTGGAGATCCCTCCATATGAGTCCATCACATCTATATTAAACTCAGCATCTACCCATTTGACTAGTGTCACAGCAGTTATAGCAACAGCCCAACATAGCCTTACTGTAATTAGTTTGGCTGATTTTGCCAGTAGAGACTTGGCTACCATGTCATATTACTCCATCTTGGAAGTTATGGCTACAGAGACCAATCCAACTGTGATTAAGGAATCATTGATGCCAGCAGCTGTTCAGGCTTCCTCGGTAGTCGAATCATTGTTTGACAATGCTGCCTTTTACAACGGTAATTACCCCTCGTTAGGTGGTAATGGTGCCCTATTGGCTGTGTATTCATTGTTTTTAACTTGCCATTTAATATTTGGTTTACTCACTAGACAATGGTGGTTTATGGTTTGTTGGGTGATGGGATTAGTGTTGGAAGTTATTGGATTCGCCGGCCGTGTGCAATCTCACTTTGACGTGATGTCAATGAATCCCTTCGTGATGCAATTGGTGTGTATCACTTTGGCACCGTGTTTTCTCCTAGCTGGTATCTATTACTGTCTAGCTCAATTGACTGTGGTTATGGGAACTCAATTCTCTCTGTTGAAACCAATGCAATACTCTTTAATCTTTATCATTTGTGATTTAATTGCTATTATCATTCAGGCTATTGGTGGTGCCACGGCTGCATCGGCATTATCCACCTTTGACAGTACTAGACCAGGATCCAATATCATGGTTGGTGGATTGGCGTTCCAAGTGTTTTCAATGTCATTGTTTCAGTTCTGTTGGTATTTGTTTTTATACAAATGCTACAGAGAGTATAAACAAAATGGTGGGGAGAACTTTAACCCCGATTATAAAGATTTGAGAACAGGAAATTACTTTATCCATTTGCTTGTAGCTATCAGTGCAGCAGTGTTGTTGATCTTTATCAGATCCATCTACAGATTGATTGAATTATGCCAAGGGTTCGCTGGTAGGTTGGCTACTGTGGAGATTTACTTTATGATATTAGAGGCCCTAATGGTGTCCTTAGCATCATGTATAATGACCGTTGTTTATCCAGGGTTTGTCTATGGAAGACGCTCATCTATTGTGGTGAAGAAGGGGTTCTCGTTTAAAAAGAAAAAGAAACAACAACAACAAGATAACGATGATGATAAAGATGCCGAACATGAAGAGGGCGAAGAGGATGAAGAGGATGAAGTTGATAATAATTACAATATCAATGATTATGATAAGAATAATGCCAGCAATCACCACCAACCATTTGGTGATGAGATCTCTGATGAAAATATCCCTAACGATACCATTCAATTAGATGTTCTTCATGGAACTAGTAATACCAATAGAACTAACATTTAATTGAAAAGAAAACAAAACAAAAACAAAAAAAAGAACAACAAATATAATATAATAATTGCTATTTATTCTCTAACTTCTATTCTTTTATGGAATTTCATTTCTACCGTATTTAAATAAGTATCAACTTTATGTAATACTATACTTGCAGGACTTGTTTTATACTTCAATTAATTTGCTTTTTTATCTAATTATATAGTAAGGTTATATATAATCGAATGTGTATTTATAATATATAGTACATAGATATATTATTTTGAGTTTGATTAACTTTGTATAAAAGGTTATATAGGAGAAAAAAAAGGGACTTATTTTTTTTATTTTTTTTTAATTGCTTTATTTTAGTTTTTCATTGCATTTTGGTAGAGATTTGGTTCATAAACTCAGATCAAGATCAGAAGGGGATATGGGAGATGGATCTCTCGTTTACCAAACATCTTCTTGATATCTGTTAGAGATCTTCATCTTTTTGATAAAGTCAGTGGCAATTTCTTCAGTTAAACCTCTCTGCTTCACCAATATAGACACCAAGGCACTGTGAACATCTCTTGCCATTCTGGAAGCATCACCACAGACATACAAGAAAGCACCACTGGCTAACAAGTCATTAACCTTTTCGGCATTCTCCAACAGCTTGTGTTGCACGTAAACCTTATCCTTGCCCTCTCTGGAGAAGGCAGTGATCATTTCAAAGGAACCACCCAACTTCTTAGAGTATTCAATCCATTCCTCCTTGTACAAAAAGTCCTCCTTAGAGTTTCTACATCCAAAAAACAACAAAGATTTACCCAACTTGTCACCGCTAGCACCACCATTTTCTAATTGTTTCACCTTTTCTCTGACAAATCCTCTGAATGGTGCCACACCGGTACCTGGACCAATCATAATAATTGGAGTGTTTGGATTAGATGGCAGTTTAAAAGTAGATCTTCTGATATGCACAGGTAGTTTGAAATTTGAGAATTTTCCTCTTGGACCATCCAAATCATAGTGTTGGGTCAATGAAACTTCATTGGCCAATTTGTTCTGCACAACTTGTTCATTTAATAGCAAATTAGTGGTAACACCAGAAACTGTATGATCAACACCATCAAACTTTGCGTTTTCAACAACAGCAGTGATATGGACAACTTGCTTTTCTGATAACGAAGAGGAGGAAATGGAGTAGTAACGAGGTTGAATGTGTGCGATGGATTCAATGATAAATTCAAATGGAACTTTATCCCATGGCTTTCCACCACTGAGCTTTAACAAGGCATCGGCAATGTTCAAGTATTGTTCTGTGATAGTCTTGTGGAATTTTGATTTACTGTCACTCAATTCCAGAATCTTTTTATGGGTGGCTTCATTTGGAGAGAATTGAATGATTGATTTAAAAAACTGTCTTGAAATTGGACCAGTGATCTCCAAATAATGTCTAACCACAGCCTCGTAAGTAGTTGGTGATGGAATTGGCACATGGAATGTGGAATCTAATGATTTCAAAGTGATAACTGTATTCTTCTTCTCAGTAAGGCCCAATGCAGCGAGTAATTTTTCAACGGTTTCGTCAGAGTTTGATGGCCAAACAGCAATGTGATCACCAGTGGAATATTTCAAGTTTGTCGCAGACAAATCAAACTCCACGTGAACACAGTTTCTATCCTTGCTGTTGAACAATTCTTTGGATTCGACAATTGGTGCCAAGTAAGGATGCAAATGATCAAATGGACCAGTTTTCAACAATTCGAAATCATCATCGGTCTTTGGGTTGACGTATTTAGCATTTGGTTCACCAAGGGACACTTGAGAATCATTAACAGTTAGAGAGTCACTTTCGGTGATGCTTAACAAAGGTTCATACTGTAACTCTTTCTCCTCTAGCTTCAAAGAATCCTTCAACAAATCAAACAATCCATCCTTCCAACTTAAGTAGTCTTCATCCATGGAACCTCTACCGTCATCACCTAAACCTAACTCACCAACCAGGGTAGCATTTTTGTCAGAAAATGTCTTCACGAGTCTCTTACCAATGGCATTGTAGAATTCATATGTAGAGTTACCTAAACCGAAACAAGAATATTTCACGTTCGACAAATCATCAATGTCATTCTCCAAGCAATCAAAGAATTCAATGGCATTATCAGTTGGTTCACCCTCACCGTATGTAGCCATCAAGAATGTGATTAATTGAAAGTTTTCCACTTGGGTGAAGATGTCATTCAAGTTTTCATAGTCATAATCTGCCAAATCAATGCACATTGTGGAGATACCAAACTTGGCTTGAAATTCCTTGGTGAACTTGTGTGCATAATCTTCAGCGGTACCAGTTTGAGAGCCAAAAACTACTAGTGCTCTTTTCTCATTGTCATTCAACACCTCAATCAAATCTCTTGAGTTTGATGATCTCAATGAGAAGCCAGATGAACTACCATCGGTGGCCCAAAGAGTACCCTTGGTGAAATATGCAATTAAAGCGATAACAATAGCGACTAAAACAGTGATATCTAATGAATCGATTGCCATTATGTATGTGTGTGTGTATGTATGTATGTGTTTGTGTTATGTATATACGTAATATCCTAATTAAAAGAGACAACGATGACAACAATAACAATGAAATAGTAATGAAAGAAAGAAAGAAAGAAAGAAAACCAAAAGGAACAAGGAAATGGGCAATATATAATAAACCAAAAAAAAAAAAAAGAGAAAGACAGACAATTCAGTTTAGATCAGATCAGAAAAGGGGAAAAAAGAACGAGAGAGAGAGAGAGAAGCGCCCAACAGACACGAACACCAGAAGAGCTAAGAGACAGTAGAGCAGAGCAAAAAAAAAAAACGCCAAAATCCGATATTGTCGAACGATCTTTTTTAATTTTACATTTCGCTTTTTTTTTTTTTTTAGGTGGAGGAGAGAATAGCAGATAGATAGATAGATAGATAGATAAATAGATAGATAGATAACGTAATAATAATATTACATATATATATATCCCTTGTTCCCTCTCTCTTTCTCCTTCCATACAGGTTCATTTTATGGATTGATGGGTAGAGAGAGAGAACTCATGTTCAAAGTTGTTGAGAATTATATATAGAACAGGGTACGATCAGGGTTGTACTATTTATTATCTTCCATTTCTCTCCGCCCTATTCCTAACCGTTATTTCGGTACTTTCCTAATGTAAGTTCGGATATGAGCCAGTTTTGAATAGATAACTAGGTTTATATTTAAGCCTGTCCCTATGATATTTATCAATTCAATAATCTAACTTTTGTACCCTTCCTGAATCAAATCATTCAGTAATGAGTCGGATTTATGCTTGAAATCTTTCTTCCCTGTCCGTTCCCCTCGTATGTATCGCATCACGTGACATTACACACCCATAGACGACTCGTATATCATATATATATGATATCTATATCTATTTCTATACTCGTATATATATATAAGTGAAAAAAATGGTTTATTAAACTAGATGTTATACATAAGTAAAGTAATGGATATATATATATATAAACAGAGAGAACCGAGATATATAGATGCCATGGTGGGATTAAAGTTGTATTTAGAAGTTTGAATACACAGAAGCACTTAGATCATCCAATTCTTGTAAGTTGTTCAAAGTGTATAACATCTCATTGTCCAAGCTGTTATCACTCAACAATAGATTACTTTGCTTGGTGATCATTGCCAGATATGAGGCCAACTTCAATTTCTTAATCGCTTGCATTTGATCAAGTTCGTGCTCCTGTTCTTGTGTCTGTGCTTCCTCCTTGGTTTGATCATTTTTGCTACCATTATCCAAGGTATCCAAAATTTTAGAAATACCAACAGTAACCAAAAGGTTCAACATGCTCGACACTTGCTCATTGGTCAGGTATTCCTTTAATTCGTTCAATAATATCTTCAACTCCTTGTTGTTATTCAAATTGTCATTGAATTCGCTCAAAAATTCTAAATCATTGGTCTGTTGCAATAAATAAAACTCATCAGATTCAACTGGCAAAACACAACTGGTCAATTCCCCTTGTTCAACATCCATAAAAACATCATTGATCTTGGTTTGTGTCTTGTTAACTAATAGGGCAAATTCATCCAACGTTAAATCTTGTCTTGGATTCATTTCTCCAAAAACATCCTCAATACTTGTCTCCACGTATTGCTTAATTTGCAACCAACCCTTATTCAATAACCACCAGCTGAACGAAAGAAATGCTTGCTCTGGTAGATTCTTTTCAGTGGAGGAATAAGAAGGTGATGCGCTGGATGAACCTTGAAGACTGTAAAGAACATCTTCATCCACTTCAGAGGAATTATCAATCAATGTGATTCCTTTCGTTTCGCTGGCCAATTTCAATGCAGTTGTTAGATATGATTTTCTGGAGAGTATGTTCAATTGTAAATGTAAAAAGATGATAAGCAATGATTCAGTGTAAAGTAGTGTTAGAAATCTAGTTAGGGATTGAATTTTTAGTTCATTCCATAGTTGAGTCTTGGATTTATTGTCATTTGATTTATTAGTGCTGTTTGACGATGAGGCCGCTGCTGCAGTAGACGTCTGTGAGAAATCATCACTAAATATTGTACTTATTGGATGGCCCTCATTACTGATAGCATTCTGTGGAAGACTCTTAGACTTTGATGATCTTTTAGCTTGTAAAGATCTGGTAATCTCTTCAACGTTCAACTCTAGATAAATAGGTTCAGTTAGCAAGGGTAATAGAGATAAAAAAGTCAAGTAACAATCATTTTGAGTTTGTTTGAATCGTCTTTTAATTTGCTCTTTGGCAAAATTCTCCTCCTTGAGTCTTTCTTGAAATTCGTTTATCTTATTTGTAACATATTTAGTTAGGAAATACGAAACGGTTATCACACCGGTCGATATTATTAACTTCTTTTTATGTCTTTTTGTCAAATCTCTGACGTATTGAAACATGGTGTCAGAAAAGAGATCAAAATCAGTTGGATATTTATGATTCAAGTAGTTTTATATTTCCTTTGTTATTATTGTTTGGTTATTGTTTATTAAGTGTAGTAACTAACCTACCATATCCCATCGATTTTGGTGATTAAGATATTGTCAATTGTAATTCACGCTCTTCCTCCTTTTCTGTATACAGTTGCCAGGTTCGGAAACTTTTGAGTGGCGCACGTCCACAGGCCAACTGATAGGCCGACCGTAATTTTACTACTATATAACGTTTACATTTACATTTAATAGATATACTCTATATTATCATGTAGTTGTCTATATTTTGGAAATAAGTAGGGATACAATAGCGAGAAAATGTAAAGGACCAAACTACTGACAACCAGCTACTTGTCGCACCAAGATAACATTATTACATAGATTACCAAAGAAATCTAATTGGTCCTTCTTCTCCCTTAACTTCGGTAATTGCATTTTATTTGTATTTGTGACACAATTGAGTCAATATTAATATTCTATATTATAAATGTTTATTGTACAAGGCAACCTATCTAGTCCAAAATAAGTTGTTGGTTTGAAAGAGTTGTCAAACTTTTCTATTTCTTTTCTTTTGGACACCCTTATTGTCATTGTTGTGTTTCATCATTTTGCTCTTATTCTTGTTTCTGCTATCATTCAATCCTTGTTTTATCGTTGTCTTTTCTTTCTCGTTAAATGTAGAGTTATCTTTCTTACCATCATCGAATTTTGTGTGTTTGCCTTCAAAATGAATCTTGGAAACGGCAGGAGTGAGATCACGATTACCATTACCATTGTTGAACGATTGAATGAACTTTTTGGCAGATTCAACATCGGTTTGTTTCTTTTTTTCCTCCTCGTCCTCTTTTTTAACAGCATTTTTAGCTCTATTTATATATGATTTCACTCTGTTTAATTCTTGCATTATTGGATGATTATTGTCTATATTATCACCTTTGGCTTTCAAGTAAGAGAAGTACAATGACATTATCGTGTATGCTGTCGTATTATACAATTCAACCTTCTTCATAGCAATTTCATTTTTGTTTTCAGTTTCATTTTGAAAGTCTAGGATTTGTTCATTCAATGATTTAGCAGCTATAGTACTGCTTAATGCTGATTGGAAATCATTCAATAAAGAATCAATGGATACTATTATTTTTTTCACACTTTCAGTTTCTTCCATATTTGTCTATTTCGTTTTAGTACTTTTCCTTCAAATTTGTACCTTATGTAACTATAAATCTTGAAAGAAACATAAAGTCATGTTAATATAAAATCCATATATATAATAATATAGAATAAAATTTTTTTATATTATAATAAATATTATTATTATTATAGAACCAATGATGTATGCACGTGACCTTATCTCCAGCAACCATAACAGCCTTGCACCAGCGCAGAATCTATTTCTCTTCTCATCTCTCATGTAGATTGATATAAACAAATAAATATACAATATAGATAGTAATTTCAAAAGCAACATCTCCCCCAAAACTGGGAATGCATATTAACTATTCATCCATATAAACTGTCTCAATAAGAAATGGAAGATACCAAGGGTCTTCTGAGTTCAGTCTCCTGTGAGTATTGCAGACTGAAGAAAATTAAATGTGACAGAGTATTACCATCTTGCTCCAAATGTATAAAACTGAACATCGAATGTATGTTCAGACCAAGGCTTAAGCCGGGCCCTAAAAAACGGCAACTCAACAGAATCACAAGTAATCACAATGGGATTCTTACTTCAGAAGGGGTCAATAAGGAAAAGGTTTTATTGACTGACCTAATACCACTAGATGACATTAAGCAATTGATATCCTATTTTTTGGATTCAGTGTCTATCAATTATGATCTTCGATTAACTATGGAATACTTGGACGAGTTGATGAAGCAACAAAAATATTTAGTCATATCAGGTGTATTGTCTTTATCATCTTATATGTCCCCAAAGTACAGAAAGTACTTTAAATCTCTTAATGAGTTTTTCGAACAACAATTCAAAGAAATAACGGATGACCATGAGCATGCAGTTGATTTAGTTGATCCATTAGAGTTGATGCAAGCATTTGCACTAGATGTATTTACACATTTTACAATTGGTGAGACAAAGGTGTCTATGTTAAAATTGAATGAAGCGACTTTACAGTTACAACGAATTAACTACCACTTGATAGATTTGATGCCTCCATCCCCTGCTGCGATGACCGATGAAAAATACCAGAAGCGCCATGCCCTGAAAAGTTCCGTTTATTGGTATATTTATTTATTGGATAAGACATGTACTCTAGGAACAGGTTTAAATAGCCGATTACAAACTCAGGAGCATCATGTTTGTTTACCTTGGTCCGGCACTAGTTTTAATGCCTTAAAGGAGTTGATTTTTGACGAGAAAAAGATAGGTGTCGATGAGGATGTTATACGGTTTAAATGTAATCCATTAAACATTGGTGATTATCACTTAATTTTAATGGACAAGATAGATCAAATTGCGTTATGGTTTAAAAAGGTAAATTATGTTAATAAAGCCACAAAGGGAGACAGTAATGTCAATGCCAGTTTTATGAGGGATCATATCATCAATGAGTATTTAAGTTTTGACTCTCAAATGGAAAATTTTCACTTGTTATATGAATACACATTAGGTGATAGGGAATCCGAATTGCAAAGTAAAACATGTTTTTCTAAATTGCTGTTACCTATTAATTGCATTCGGTTATTACTTCGGCAAGTTATGGTTGAATATTTGGGCAACTTTGAAGATGAGCTGAAGGCTGTGAGCTTGTGTGATAGTCTGAAGAAAGAATTGATAGACATAATGGTTGCATTATCATTGAAGATAGGGCTAAATGATGTGGAGTACTACAATTGTAATTCGTTTGTTGTGTTCTTATTTAATATCATTTTGAAAATATTGGTGTTTCACTCTAAACAGGTGTTGACCTCGGACACTGCTAACGATAGTGCTTTACCAGTGGTTAACTTCACTAACTTGATGGTTAGTATAATAACGAAGTTGGCCTACGAGTATAGAAATGAATTGGCTAAAAATATTCTGGATGATTATAACTCCAAATTGGAGATTAGTTTAATTGATAGCTTCTTTGGTATTAATTCGTCCATGTTCAGCACTGGAAATAAGGACAAGTTGGGTTACTTTGAAGATTTCATGATCTCCGATGTCATTAGAACTTGAAGTGTTTTTAGTCTCCCACTCATCAGATACAAAATCAGGATACAAAATCAGGCAGTTTCTATGTATTTTATTGTATATATATATATATTAGCAAAACTAAAAATTAATTCGATCAATAAGTTTAATCGTAGCCCTCACTCTAAAGTAAGTGAATCGAATCAACTCTATCAAACCGAAACGCGTAGGGAAACAGAAATTAGTAGTTGCACTGCCCGAGAATCTTACGAGGAGAAAATGATAGTATTTATGTTTAATACAGATCAATTGATTTGACCCTATTAATTACATCAATATTAACTAGCAATTCATCAAGAAATAAAGATTATTGTGTTTAAAATGCTTATCTGCTAACTGAAAAATGGTGACCGATTGTTCAGATTGAAAATTTAGTTTATCTCTCTCTTTCTTTGATACAAATTGATATAAAAACGTTCTATTCTACTTATATAAATAAGTTTATTTATCAATTATTCTTTTAATTAATCATATTCATGTATATATAGTTTACAAACAGGTTATTGAAGATTAGCCTAACTGTTAACATTATTAAATGACTTCTCTTCCTTTTTGATTTCCCAAAACAATGGACCAACATCATGATTACCATGAAACACCCATCCTTGTTCAGTGACATGATATAGATTAATTGAACCACCAGAGTATGCATCTCTATGTGCAGCAGCCAAAATGGATCTCTTTCCTAAATATAATGCCTCTTCCACTGTTAAATCCCATTTATAATTGGAATCCAAAACACCATAGGCAAAAGTCTGACCTGAACCAACACAAAATATATCACCTTTGAGTCTAGTTCCATCAGAGTCGACATAATATATAGTAGGACCTTCCTTGGCTGTAACACCACAGATCATAGTACCCATAGATAAACCCATACCTTTATATTGGTACACTAAATTAGATAACATGTTGGATGCGGCAGAAACAGATATACGTTCATGGTTTCTTAATTCATGTAATCTACATTGTGTACCCAACCATGTCTCCCAGTATTGACAATCAGCAGCACCACCAGCCATTGTACCTAATAACATTGGGTTAATTTCAATGACCTTCTTCACTGTTTGGGAGGCAATCCAGTTACCTGCAGTAGCCCTAGAATCAACGGCAACAATGATACCCTCTTTGAATCTAAAAGCTAAAGTTGTAGTACCATGTGCTATTTTAATCTTACAATCCGGGTTTGTATCATCGTCTGTGTGTGCTCTTAAGAAATCTGTTGGTTGTGAAATTGGAGGTATAGTAATGGAAGGAGCCAAGTTTCGTAATGACGGAGTAAATTGTTGATAATCTTGAGTTGCAGACTCCAGTTCTTTCTCAAACTGGGACTTATGTGTATATCTAGATGCTATCTCGTTAATTGACATTATTATGATGATGCTTATTATTATTATTAATGGATAGACTGAATGATTTATACTTCTGTTAAATGCTAATACATACTCTAGCACGCCTTTTTTTTTTGATTTGTTATCAATTCAATTTGTCTAATATTTGCCACCCTTTCTCAACCAAAATATTTGGAGACCCGGTCTATGGATCGATCGTCTCTTCCGCAAATCATCTCTACACCATGAAGGGTATATTCTTGCACGTGCTAACCCTCACCCTACCACCTCTAGTAAAAGGTTAAGCCGCTCTCTGAAAAATAAAATTTTCAGAAACATTTCGCTCTGTCCAAAGACCAAAATCAAATGAATTAAATTAACCATCTTTAAGATTCATTGATATTTACGAAAACAAGACTTTTGATACTTCAGTATACCAAAAATCCATTAAATAATTATCATTCAAAATGGTATGTATTCAGTCAGTTTAATAGGAATTCTGAGAATGTGATTAATCTATATAAGAATACAGAAAAACATCCAACATGAAAGGTGACATCTATCACCTACAACATGGTTATGAATAAATTCAAAATTGATGATAAACCATTGATGAATATAAGGCAAATGAATAGATAAAATGTTAAACGCAACAAGTGACATTCTATAATATATTAATCGTTAATTCACTTCTATTAAATAAATAAATTATTGAAGAAAAATACACAACCCATGAAGAAAACAATCTTACTAACCTATAATGAATAATATAATGTAATAGTCTGGTCAAAACGTTATGAAAGAATTAAAGATCGAAAAGTTGGTCTTAAACATTTGTGTTGGTGAATCTGGTGATAGATTAACCAGAGCCTCCAAGGTTTTAGAACAATTGTCTGGTCAAACTCCAGTTCAATCTAAGGCTAGATACACTGTCAGATCTTTCGGTATCAGAAGAAACGAAAAGATTGCTGTCCACGTTACCATCAGAGGTCCAAAGGCTGAAGAAATCTTGGAAAGAGGTTTAAAGGTCAAGGAATATCAATTAAAGGTTAAGAACTTTTCTGAAACTGGTAACTTTGGTTTCGGTATCCAAGAACACATTGATTTAGGTATCAAGTATGACCCATCTATCGGAATTTACGGTATGGATTTCTACGTTGTCATGGGTAGAGCTGGTTTCAGAGTCGCTAGAAGAAAGAGAGCTCACGCTAAGGTTGGTAAGCACCACAAGACCAACAGAGACGACACCATCTCTTGGTTCAAGGCTAAGTACGATGCTGATGTTTTAGGCGCTTAAATATACAGTAAGTTTTTAAGTTATCTACAAAAAAATCAATTCATCTAATACAACTACATATAGTACCATTTTGACTGTTTTCACTGTCACTCGGGGAACAACAAAATAGTAAAGAGTAAATCATTAGTAAATTAATACTTTAACATGATTAGTAATTTATGTATATATTATTCTCATTCCATTTCACCCTCTCTGTACATATATATGAAAAACATAGTGTATTTATAGGTTTATAAGTCCTTTTTAGCGACTTCAACACCTACATCAATCAATTCCTTGACTTTGTCCATCCATCTATCGTTCAAATAGTCATTCATGGTTTTGAATTTTTGACTTTTTGTCTTTCTGTCTTCATTTATCTCCTCTATTCTTCTCTTTTTCGATTTAACATCATTTTCTAATTGACCCTGCAAAGAAGTGAGCTCCCGATTGTATATTTCCCATTCATTTATTAAGGATTGCTGCATCTCTTGATAAATCTCTAAATTAATTTTTCTTTGCATGGAATAACTTACCAATATTTTCAACTTGTCAAGGTCTATTTCCTTAGATTCTTTATCAAAGAAACTGGAATACTTCGAACCTAGTTTCTCATCTGATATACTTATTGTTTCTATCTGCCGTATTTGAGGATAATTTCTTGTTATAAATGGATGAACTTTGGTTATATCTGATTTTAAGAGTTCCTCATCTATCTGTTTTCTTAGCAGGCCCTCTGTTTCCTGTGAATCTTCAATTGTATCAATATAGGGCAAGTAATCCAACAACTGGCCTTTATCTGTCATCTTTTCAAAGGTCACGAGGTGTTTCATTTAGTATGAGGTGATTGTATTTGCTGTGTGGTAAGGTACTTAAACTATAATAATTTAATAAATTTTTAGCTTAACTTTTTTTTATTAGCGAATGTTTTATTTTATTACAGCGTTATCATTCATCATTCATTATATTTATTAACTTATGTAGAAAACGTTAATTATGGTTGACCCTTTTCAGTCTTTTCTAAATAACCCTTGTCGAAATAAATTCGGAAAACTTTTGGAGGAATACCATATATGATACTTCCTATGAGAGAGAAAACAAGAAGCAAAAGCCCGATTGCTCCATAGATCATTCCAATAACCTTAAAGGCATGTAGTTTATACACATTATAAAACTCATTCAAACCTAAGGCAAATGCAATAAGGGGGAAGGGAATAATCCAATAAAGCTTGCTGAATTTGGGTATTCCATATGAGAGGTTGATACATACACCTAAAAATGTAATCAAGAAGCCTATGGCAAACATGTAAAGAGAAAACAACATCACAATGAATTTTAATGTATCAGAAACTGCAGGAGAATATGATGTGAATTCATTTAAATACAAACGCAAGTTTGTGAAATTCAATTGTAATCCCCAAGTAGCATGACCTAAATATCCTAAACTTGGGAATATTGAGAACTGGAGAGCCCTTGGTGGTAAATCATAGATAAACATCCTCAAAATCATAATGTCGAAGAATATAAATGCCAAAAATGTTGCACTACTCAATAGCAAGAATGTCAAAA
This sequence comes from Ambrosiozyma vanderkliftii, assembly GCA_003705225.2. Lineage (NCBI taxonomy): Eukaryota > Fungi > Ascomycota > Pichiomycetes > Pichiales > Pichiaceae > Ambrosiozyma > Ambrosiozyma vanderkliftii. The sequence goes on from PPHW02000074.1 coordinate 38,747, forward strand.
TCATCATCATTGCTCTAACATTTCGCCAATTCGAATCCATAGATGTAGTTAATAAAGCCCCACATGAGGCGACGACCGATAAGGGTAATGCTAACAACATAATTTGAGGATTCAAATCCGTTAGGCTAATCTTGGAGTATTTAATAATAAAGAAAAGAACAAACCAAGAAGAAAAGACGGCAAAGATGGCATTAAAGAACCAGAAAATCACCAAGCCTAATTTAAAGTTATCATGTTTGTAATGAACTGTTATCAGTGTTAACATATTAATAATGGTGGAAAATCCCATGGAATAAGGAGCCAAAAATACATTTAACTTTAAATCTGTGAGTAACCCCTTTCTAAATGGTTCATAATAGTAAAGTTTCAGGAATAAAAGCAAATTTGTCATTATGAACACAATCAAGGTGATACTCCATAGACATAAGCCTATTATTCTCGTGGCTTCATTGGGGTTATAGGGAAAATTGAAGATATAACATGATGAGATACCGCATGACATGAAGGCAACATTCCATATGGGATGGTAATCTTCCACAAAGAGCTGTTTCAAAAGAAACCCTCTGGATGGCTCCTTGTCGTTGTTGTTTGTATGATTGTTATTATGGGTAATTTGTTGTTTTTCCTCGTCTAAGAGTTCTGTATTAGACGAACTTGTAATTGGTGTATCAGTTGACATTTCACAGCGGATTACCTTGTTTTATTAGAAAACAAAGTCTAACTGAATTTTATAACTATATATATAACCAAAAGCTTCGAACATATATGAATATTGATTATGTTCCGGACATATATCCATTATAAGCATATATATAAACATATATATATATATATCAATTAAAATGGAATAGTGTTCACTTTAGGGCTACTCTCAAGGGCTACTATCAAGGGTTACTATCATGGGCAAAAAGATGTGTGGAATTAAAAAATGCGGAGAAATTATTTTTTGAGAAGAGAAAAAGAACGAGATCTGGATTGACTAGATCTGGGTTGACCACATTAAATTTGGATATGGTGTGTGTGTGTGTGAACCTGATGTATGAATCTTCTATATTTAATAGTTTTTTTGAGAGGTTGGAGTTGTTGACAATAGGATGGAAATTACTGAAATTGTAATTGGTGCAAATGTGGTGGATTATTAGGTTATGTATATATATAATACATGTGTATGTGGGTACCGGTAGGGTAGTTGGCCTTGTTAGCATTAACAGTAAAAGTTCAGCCAGTCAGGTAAAATAAAATGATATCCATTATATAGATTTATGTAATATGTACGAATATGTCTCTCACCCTGAGACTCCCACTCCTCCTAATCCTACGTCTCTCTCTCTCTCTCTCTCTCTCTCTCTCTCTGTCCTTTGTCTCTCCATACTTTTTTTTTTGTTGCGATGATTTGCGAATTTTTATTTTTATTTTTTATGTGTGACGACATCATCAAAGAAGGAAGAGGAGTTTAGGAGAGGGGGGGGGATGCGGGAGGGGAGCAAAAAAAAAAAGCAGTACTACTTCAACTAGAAAAACTACTAATAGAATTTCAATAACAACAACAGTATCTACATCTACATCTACATCGACATCTACATATACTTCTACATATACTTCTACATATACATACATATACATATATCATGTAAGTAGATAATCAACCTTGAGCATACGAATTTGAATCAAATTAATTTTCTTTTTTTCATGCAAGATGAGATGGATACTTGCACACACAATGTTCAACATGTACGTAATGAAATGAAATAAACGTACAGATGGCTTACAGTTTATTTTAGAGTTTTTTTTTATTGTCGGTGGTCGTTGTATGGTAGTACTAAATTCCACTCCCCAGTGCCCTTCATATTCATTTACTGATAACGAGACAGCATTATTATGATAAGGCACGGATCATCGGATAATTTTCGGAATAGCAAGGAAAAGCATGAAACAATGTATTAGATTCATATAATAAATTTTCTAATTGGCAACGATTAAATGGATAGGGAATAAGAACCACATCTCTCAATAGAAGATTATCCGATTAAGTTTTTCTTTTTTCTTCTTTTGAGCCTTTTTTTAACTCATTTTTTTTTGGTGATATGCAATAATACAATAGAATACAATAAGATGCATATGTATTATTTATCTTATTATTTGGGAAAAGAGATACATCGTTAATAATACACGAACATCTTTTTTTTCTCTTCTCTGAGAGTATTATTAACAATGTACTTCCACAATTGCTCTGCTAAAAGGAATTAAGTCTCCCACTCAGCCCATACACATATATATAGAGTGACTGGGTGGCTAGTTTGCCGATAGTATTGTAATATTGGCTGCAAACAAAAAATTACCGTAGAAAAAAACAAAATAACCACACGTTTTAAGAAAAACATACAAGATATATGATTAGAGAGTGTGTGTTTATCAATCAATCAATCAATCAATCAATCAATCAATCAATCAATCAATCAATCAATCAATCAATCAATCAATCAATTAATTAATTAATAAACAAATAAATAAATAAGGGGGTAGATCTAAGTAAAGGTTCATTCATCTCAAGAGAAGAGTATATAGAAATAAATCAAAATTGTGAACTTTTTTGGCTTGTATGATGATAATGAGTTACCAGGCCAATTTAAGTTTTATTTTTTTTCTTTTTCAACAAATAAACAGTAGCCTTGTCCAATCCATGGTCTTTAACTAGTTTTTTGTAATTCAACCCGCATGCATTACATAGAATAAATGCCTCCTTGGGTCCCTTCCTCCATTCAGGTGTAGATGTTGTGTTGCAAAGCTGACAAATTCTACCATCTAATCTTTTTCTAGACTTTCTAATCTTAATTCCATTTAGTTCACCCCTAATTGGATCGTAAAAATTACCATTGGAGTTTGAAGTTGCACTACTTATAGTGGTGCTATTAGTATTGTTGGTGCTGTTACTGAGACTGCTACCTATACTGATACTATTTTTAGTGTTAAGTATAGGGGAGCTATGAGTAGTGGATATCGAGTTATTTTTATCTGTAATAGCGTTAATCTGTGGATACGAGTGTCTCCCCACATATTGCTGATCAGAAGGAGACGAAGTAGGTGGCAGTATCGTTGGTGTTGGTGAATACTCGTGTTCATCTGCATTCTCCCCTATGATACTGATTCTTCTTTTTTTATAATTGCTTGTATATGGTGAGCTCCGATAAGGAGCGTGGCTAATATGGTTGTTTCCATGGTCCAAGAATGATTTCCATGCATCAACAAGATGGAATAGGTGCTCTGTACTATTGAAAAACTTGCTGGCAGCATCATCTGATAAACTTGACACTAAATTAACGAACTTGATATAATTCTGTGGACTGTGGATGGTATCCCCACTCTCTGGTATATTATTTAATATAGAGGTTATTTCTGGGCTGTTTAATTGGATAATATTCTCATTACTTGAACTTAAGTGTTTCCAATGAATCAATAGACTGTGTAACGTCAGACATTCGGTGTTATTGTGTTGCATATGTGCTGATGATCTTGGTGATATTAGTTGTTGATGATAATGATTAATTCCATTAGAGGAAGGTTCACTATAATGTCTTCTTTTTAGCGTTTCTTCACTGTCTTCTTGAATTGACGATTCGTGGTAGGAAGGTTCATACTGTGTTACAACATAATTCGATCCAGAATAAACTTGTGGAGCATAACCAGTGGTAGGTGATGCAGTCATAGTAGGGCCTAACTGAGGAAGAGATGGATCTCTAGTTATCTTTTGGCGGAAGGAAAAGTTTTCATTTATTGGCGTAAGACTGATTCTATCGATTTGTTCTGTGGTCTTAGAAGATGAGTTGGTATACTCTATGAATCTAGGTTTAATTTGAGGGTCCATTGAGTGATTTGGCACGTGTCCCTGAAGTGAACTATGTGGTGGTAGTATCTGTGTTGGATAGTTCTCTGGTTGATGGTGAGAATGATGATGATAATGATGATGATGATTGTGTTGATTGTGATGATGGGGGTAATAAGGAGCAATGGCCACGGGAACAGGAGGAACAGGAACAGGAACAGGAACAGGTACCGAGGTAGGAACTCTATTAAGAATAGGAATAGGTTGATGGTTATTATTATTATGAAGAGAAGATGGATAAAAATTGATGTCTTGCGATGTGGTGGGAGTAGGTGTGGTAGTATTATCATGTTCCTGTGCTATTGATGATGAGGATGTGGACGGCTGTTGCAGTTGCTGTGAGGGGAGAGGAATAGGGATAGGAAGTGATTGATTCTGTATCGTTTTTTGAAAAGATGGAATAGATCCTGAATGGCATTCCCCCTGCACTCCAATCGACATCTTACCATCAAATGGTTTGTTAGACATGAGTAATTATGTATAAGTGTAGGTGTGAGAGAGTATATGTATGTTTTCTCTAACTCCTTCAAGAAGTGACTTTTGAATTTGGAGAAACTAATATTATTTTCAAATAGAAAGTGTACCTGTGTTTAACTTAAATTGTATTTTTTATTCATGTATACGTATATAGATAGAGAGAAAGGAAAGAATGAAAGAAGAAAGAAGTGAAATGTAGAGAAGAAGGAAGTGAAAAGCAAAACTAAGAAAATGTGGGATGGAATGGAACTTAGAGTTCATTGATGAATAAAAGAGCCGGACATTCAAGCATTTATATAACAATAATAATAATAATTGACTTTCTAATATAAATTGCTTTTTTGGAATTGGATCTGACCAACCTACAGATAAAAATATACATGTACATGCTAAATTTAATAATAATAATAATAATAAATAAAAAATAATATTCGTTAAACGAAAGAAAAAGTAATTAAAGTAACAAGAACAATTGAAAATGAAAATTGAAACATAGTATTATTGTTGGATTAATAGTGTTTCTGGAAAACACAAATTTGGTTCGATGCAGAATTTCAATTTTGGGTGTCCGGGATATTATTATATAAAGAGATCTTAATTATTAGCCAAAACGGGGCAGTTGGCTGACTATGTATGATAGAAGGAGAATAAATATTCCTTGGGTTATTTTATATATTTATCTCTCTGTGTAAGTTAAGTGCTATTTTTTTTTAAAAAAGTCTTCTTCGAGTGTATGTAATGTATGATTGAACGTATTTCTTCTATGACGGTTGTGCTATGTTGCACTACACTTTCCATCAGGTAGGTTATCGGGAACCTGCTGATTAGAGCGAGCATATGCATATAGCGTATGGCGTATGCGTGTGCGTGTGCATGTTCATGTGTGTATGCGTAAATGTTTTTTTCTACCATTAACTATTTTACATTATTCTGTAGATACTAATTATATATGTTGTTCTTTTTTGTTAGTTTGCTATCTTGCGAATTGTATCAAAAGATATACCTTTTATTGTTACATATAAATGCTATATAAAGAAGTCAAGTAGTTCCAAAATCACACAGGAAAAAAAAGTTTAACGTTAAGCGAAAAAGTTTAAAATAAAACAAAAAAACTCAAAAAGCAAAATTGATCTTCTCACCTCACAACAATGCTGCCAATTAAATGCATCTTTTGGACAACACAGTTGAAATTATGCAAAAATCAACAGCGTACATTATTATTTATATTATTATTATTCTATTATTATATTGTATGGGGCATACACCTAATTGGCGAGGACTGTGAACAAGAAATAAAAAAGAACTCTGTGCACAACTTGTCTTTGTTTTGTATCGGTAGTGGTGGATGGTGGAATATGTGGGGAGTTTATGCTGGCATTCAACAAACAAGCAAATAAAGAAAACCATACTTGTTTGTTTGTTTGTTGCTATTATAGTGAAGAAGGTATCATACATCTTCACCTCTGGAATGGTTAGATACATAGGGCTATGCCTTTGATGGAAAAACTGTTTCTCAATGTTACAAGGTGTACATCTATATTGTTAAATCATGTAGTAATGTGACAACTTTTCGAGAATAATGTATTCGATTGGCGTTTTCAAAAGGTTAAGGCTACATATGTATCAAACCACCTACCCTATTCATCTACCTGACCATGTGCACTAGTAAGTAAATTTTAATGTGATGTGTTTTATCTAGATTATCTATCCATGTTTGACAAACTATTATTAGACTGAAAACTAAAAAAAATGTCTAGGTGACATGCAACTTGCGGAAGGATACATGCAACATGTGAATTTATGTATAAAGCTTCTTCCTTTGAAGTTTTTTTTTTCTTCGAGCTGCCCAGGGAATGAAAAATATTCCCGTGGCTGATCTTGCTGTTTTTTTTTTCCTTCCTCCAGGTTATATTCTCTTACATATGTTACGCTACAATATAGAATGATTATACCTACGTTACATTACGTATATTTATATATATATATATATGTATCTGGTAAATATACTCTAGTATACCATAATTATTTAAGGATAACCATCGACAAACTTGATGATGTGGTGAGATCCATTATTGCCGAAATACAGATTAAAGTGTAGCCCGACATACATATTTTTATTTATTTTTCATTTAATATCTAGATTGAATAAGACTTGTACGTCACCCAAACTTTGACTTTAATTTGACTAGCATCATCTTTTTTTCCAAACTTTATCTTTTAAAATAAAAGTTTGTTTGTTCACCAATCTACACTGCCAAAGATAGAAAGAGAACCTTATTTTTAACACCTTCCAAAATATTTACATGTATCCTTGTTCATTTATATTCAATGATTGTGAAAATATAGTATAGTAAAACAAAATTAATGAATATCACATCTCCCAATTCAAAAATACAGTGACTTATTTGTATTATGGTGTGATGATGGCATCTCTCTTCTTTTCATATGATTTGTTCTCGAAAATCTGCGCTGTCTAAATAGAAGATATCCAAACACCGGAATATAACAATAAACTCTTTGTGTATTTTTTTTAGTTATCTAACATTCTTCCAAAGGAAAAAAAAAGAAACTTATTATTGTAGGTATGTGTGTCCGTGGGTGCGTATGTAGTTATGTACATACATAAAGACTCTCATGATGCAAGGTGATGTTCTATTCAGAATGGATAAAAAGTGATGTTTTAATTATTATCGTTTAAACTGTGCTTCAACATTATATTGAAGCGATAAAAATCAATCGCATATATATATATATATCCGGTAGAGAAGGATTTATGTATATATACACTTACTTAGTTCGTATATACAGATGTCATGAGATAATTTTTTTTTGGATGGTTTCAATTCCTCTATCTTATCCGTCTATAGTGAATGTAGTATTTTCATAAATTCGCTACATTGTACTTACTACATTTCATTTTCTTTCTTTCCTTCCTTCCCCAGAAAACTTAGACTATCTCTATAAATAAACAAAAATAGTTACTTCTGTATATATTTGATTATTTTCAGAATAGTCGAAGTGTTTGTAGGAGTCCACCATTTAATGAATTTTCTTCTCTTCAGGAAACACACTTACATGACACACATGAGAAAAAAACCATGCATAACAGTAACAATAACATTTATGCATCATTAACAATATAGGAATTGGTGATTGTAAAATGTCGATCCTTCTTCCTTTAGTAAGTTCCCTGGAACCAACTTACTGTATATTATATCCAACAATATATAATAATAGAGTGCGTGAGTATTGTAATGTACATAACCTCATAACACCAACGGTGTTTTATTTATTTGCAATTGGTACGTACCGTGTCCTAGTAGTTACATTTAATAAAATTATACAAACAAAAAAAAAAACGAAAATCAGTTCAGGAAAGCACTTAAAGAGGGATACTCCTATATGAATTAAAAAAATTATTCCCAGATATAAACACATATATTATATATATATTGTATATAAACGATAGAAAAGGACAATCAGGTATAACTTATAAAAGTCATCATACATATAGGTGAGTGATGCCGAGGTAGGAACCGCTATTCATAAATCCGGGTTTCTTCATTAGGGGAGCTTATCCAAAAGAGACGAAACGGAAAAAAAAAAGGAAGAAAAAAACAACACAATACAATACAACAATGGTGATGATGATGATGATCTTAGAATTTTAGATGGGTTTTTCTTCCCTCATTTCAATTTTACTATGTATGAGTCGAACAATAAGCATGCCATGCTAAATGTAGCACATTCCCGTGGATGGTAGTATTATGCAGAGAGGTGCCAAGTTGATTGAAAGAGAGAGATGGAAAAGAAAAGAAATATAATAAAGATGTTGAAGAAAAAGAAGAAAAAGAAGAAAAAGAAGGAAAATTACAATAAAAGATGTACTTTACTCTATATAATACATATATCTAAATAAATATAACGATGGAAGTAATCTATCTATCCAGTGTAGGTAGGCATATTTTACTTTTAACTACTTGAATTCACATCAAAAAAAAAATTCAGGTACCTCCTACCACCTAGCTACCTACCTACCTATAAAATTCGACATCCACACGCTGGACACACATACACACAGATCTATATCATTTTTTTATACTTTATTTATTTTGCTTTCGCACTTCCCTCCCTGTCTGACCATAAATGATATATTTTACATAGTTGCAAATGTATATAGATATGTATCTGAACTATAGAAAAAAGGCAACAGCCCTCTTAACTGGATAGATAGACAGGACACATGCTTTGCAAATGACAGAGAGAGATTAACGAAAAGCAGAGCAGCTTAATTAAAAAAAAAAGTTGGGTCGTCTGTGAGGTCCTTCATTAGCATTAGCAGAGGAATCATGTTTTTATATAATTATGACGTATTCTAACATCAATATACGAAGAGAAGACATGAAGGGTTATCTCTGATAATATGTATACGGGTGAGATGGGGGATATAAGGATTTAGCAGATGAAACTTGATCTATGGTATAGCAATTATATATATATACCAATAATAGATAACACTTCGCCTCTTTTTTTTGTGGAAAAAGTCTTGGTAACCCAAACCGCAATAGGTGATGGATAAGTAATTTTAGATTATCATCATTATCATTATGGATTATTTGTAATATAGATCCTTTAGTAATGTATATAAAGTTATACACACATTATCAATGTAGATTGAATCAATATAGATATATATATATAATATAAACATCATACACACAATTAAATCAGATACGTGTATTGAAGGGGCTGAAAAAAAAATTTAAGGGTTCAATCGGCTTTCCGGAGGCCGCTTTTTAATTATTATTATTTTTTTGGAAGTCTGGGTGACTGGAGCTGGGTAAAGTGAACAATGTAAGGTATGTATATGTAAGGTATGTATATGTTATATGATCGTATGTATGTAACTAGGCTTATATATATATCTTTACATGAGTGTATAATATAATTTAATTATAGAAAGTGAAGTGAATGCAGGGTAAAAGAAAATGTGAAAGGGTAAGCCCAGTAAGGGTAAGGAGGGAACTGTTCACCCAGCAAATGTGAGCACGACCCCCTCCCCCTCCTCCCCACATCCTCTCATCCCCTTGAGCACGGGTACTCCCGTAAACGCCTCCTCCACCTTAGGATTATTTTAAAGTTCAGGGACTGCCCTGCCTGTCCGCCCTCCCTGGCAAGAATATGACAGCTCGGTTGCTCTTCTTCTTTTCAACTTTCACTCTCTCACTCTCAGTCTTTTTCCTCAGATCACTCCACAAAATAAAAAATATGATAAACCCTTTAAATGGCTTTTACTTATGTGTTTGCAATCAAACAGTTTTTTATCAACAAATATACATTTATTTATATATCTATATATCCATCTTTAATGTGTATATATAAATAATCTATATATGTAGTCATAATATATATATATAACGAAAGACTGTGGTTGCTCAATGGGGTGTGTAATCAAAATGTGACAATAGATCACAACCTCAACACAAAAAAAAGTCTTGTCAAAAAAGCTTGCTTATTATTATTATTATTATTACGCTGAGAAGGACTAACTTTAAGAAAAGAAGTTGTGTATTTGAATTGTTACACCCATCTTGGATAATAAGGGGGTTTATTAATTGTATTAAGTTACTGGAATACTTATAAAACTATTTTCGTTTCCTCATTTTTTTATTAGTTGTTTCTTTCTTTAATAATTTTCCCCTTTTCTCTTTTCTTTTCTCTTAACTTCCCTTTTCTTTTTCATTACTTATCTAATCTGATCAACATCTCCTGACAACTGGCATCCCACACACACAATACATTCACACTATTTCTTGCAATACTTTCCCTTATATATTGCTCCATACACATTCACGTACATACATACATACACATTCACATACATTTATATAATATCCATTTAATACTACTATATTTATATTAGTTATTCAGTATTTGCCGATCCTCCTGTTCTTTTGATTTATAAATAAATTAGGAAGAAGAAGAAGAAGAAGAATAGACGAAGAAGAGAAAATATAAATCAATATAAATTCTTATATGCCTATATCCCAAACCATTAATCATAATAGTACTCTACATAGTGATACCCATAATAAGACTCCACTTCCCAAAGGTATGAATTGCTATCTTAAAAAGGTGTCCTTTGATGATTACAAACCTTCTATAGTTGAGGATGATTTTGATAATACATCTCCTTACTATTCAATCAAACACAACCATGCCAAACCAGCACCAGTTTCTTATAAAAGCAACGATGAGTTGAAATCCATATTGAAAAATAAATCTGCATTTGACAACACTATTAATTACAATAATGAAGAATCTCTAGAAAGCGATGAGCTCCTCCTACAAAGCTCTCTGTTCAGACCCCACAAAAAGTCTCTTGTAGAGATGACTGATGAGGAAATTTTGGCTCTTGATGAACAATTTAAAACTAGGAAAATTAACATCGACTCATTTCAATTTGAAAATGATCACTTGTCCGTGCCTTTTGCCAATTCTGATTGGGTCCCCTCTAAATTGGGCCGTCGTATGGCTAATTTAAACATTGAACAATCTGATTACCCAACTAAACCCATTATGAAGAAGAAAAACTCCATCTGCTTGAGGTTTACTCACAAGAAGTACCATGACTTTATTGCTAATTCTCACTTGGAGAAGACTCCGAAGTATTATTTGGTGTTAATTAGTCATAACTTGGAATCCCTTGCTGCTTTGGATTACTACTTGAAAGAGGTTAGCAAGGATGGTGACTCTCTGATTGTTTGCTGCTCAGTTAATGATGACTCAAATATTGAAGAGTTGAGTCTTGAAATTTCAGATCTGATAATTTCTAAAATTATCGGATCAGGTAAGGATTTAAAAATTCAATTGAATTTGGAGTTTTTTAGAAATGCAAACTATGTGAATGATATTGTCAATTTGTACATGCCAAGCATGGTTATCGTTGGTTGCAGAAGTTACAAAAAAAGAAGATCGAGCTCTATTATGACATCAAAAAACTACATCCCCTTAGTTTACATATCTCCCGAAGATGTTGAGTTTGCATTGCATAAGAAGGATGAAGTTGCATGTAAACCAGTTATTACTACTACTGCTGCTGCTGCTGCTGTTGCTCCTGATGAGCATATCATATCTCTGGGTGGAATCAGTTTCAATCAACCTTTTAAAAAGGCTGATGGCTTCCCATTAGATTCTGAAGTGTCACCAAATGGCTCAAATGACCATTTTGACAAAAATAAGAACAATGATAACAGTCGTACTAATAATAATAATAACGATGCGCTGTTGCCTCATCCTCGTAAAAAGCACTCAGTGGTGTCTAATCAAACCTCTTCATCTAACTCATCGATTAACTCCTTTGATTCTTTGGAGGATGATAACAATTCTCTCAAGATATCTAACTATAAAACCAACGAAACCCAATATTCAACCTTGTTTGACAAGTTGCATGATGTTCCCGTTATCACAGACTACCTCTCTACATCAACTGATAGCAGTGGTAAAACTGCCACTGGTGGCAGACTTTCTAGAGTGAAGTCTTTAGTTGATGAATTGCCACCTAACTTTGCCAAGGGCCGTTCAAATTCTGCTGGTGATTCCCCTCTGATTGGCATCTCAAAGACTACATCTGCTATTAACAGTAGTGGTGCGGGGGCAACTACATCCAGCTCTATCATTGAACAATACAATAGAAGAATGTCCATCAAAAAGGAACAAGAGGAGAAGAAGAAACTCAAATTGGAGCAACAAAAATTGAAGGCCACTGAGGAAGAGAAGGTTAAGGAGAGTTCTCTCAGCCCAGTGGGGTCCCCAACTGCATTTGCACCGGAGATTTCAATTATTGATGAAAAGAAACAATCTACTTCATCCTCCTCCGTGGGTTATATGTCAATGCTGAAGAAGATTAAAACTACAACATCCCATACATCTAGTTCATCAAACTCTCCACAACCTTCTTCTGCCGTTTACACTCCAACAACAACCAAGCTGACTAAAATAAAGACAATGCCTGCACCATCTTTTAGTAAAGTTGCCAGCACTAACCCTCCCGAAAAGTCGAAATCTCTCTCTTCGGGATCTTCTTCTTCTTCTAGTGGTGGTTTGTTTAAGAAGTTCCTTGGTGGTTCTAAAAAAAAATAAACCACTTTACTTTATCACTTTTAGTTGTTAATATTTTATCTCTCATCTTTTTTATCTTTTTTTGCATGTTATTACTACTTTATCTACAATCACGCACCATTATTTGCTTCCTATATCTCCATAGTTTGATACGATCTTCTACCTTTGTCCTGTTTTCCTTTACTTCCATTATATATTGATTCTGACGATTTTCCTTTTTCTAATATCCATTATTTGAGTTTTTTTCTTATTTTTAATATTCTGCTTTATACCATAGTTAATGCCCCTATTTTTTTCATTTTTCTATTCTAATTACTTTGTTACCTCTTTCTCTTTCCCTTTAACATGATTTTTTACGATTCGATTTATCGTTTGGTCACTTCTGTAGTGGTACACCTACTATTTATCCCGAATAGATTATCAGAGTTTTTATTAAAGATAATATACATGAAATGAGGAGATGCAGGAGAAAGGATAAACTAAAAAAAGCTAACAGAGAAGAAAGATTCTTATTTTTTAATACTTTGACAATAAACAGTCAAATTTTGAGTTAATAGTTGGATGGGTATTTGTAATCGGTAACTTCCAAAAAGTTCTCCTTGATTGCTCTTAAGGAAACAAATCTGGTTAGCAAGTTATCGGAACCAGCCTTGTCGTTGGTACCACTCATTCTTGAACCACCAAATGGTTGTTGTCCAACAACAGCACCAGTGGACTTATCGTTGATGTAAAAGTTACCAGCAGAGTATCTCAACTTGGATTCAGCTAATCTAATGAATTCTCTGTTGTTGGAGAACACCGAACCAGTCAAACCATACTTGGTAGAAGAGTCAATAGCCTCTAAGGTTTCGATGGTCTTCGCATCTTCGTAAACGTAAACAGTTAACAATGGACCGAAGAATTCATTCTTCAAGAATGGATGCTGTATATTTTTGGTTTGAACAATTGTTGGCTTGATAAAGTAACCTTCAGCCTTGGAATGATCACCACCAGCCAACAAGGTCAATTCTGGATCACTATCAACGGATTCAATAGCAGTGGAGATCTTGTTATATGAGTTCTCATGAATGACTGGTCCCATGAATTCATGTAAGCCAGCAATTGATGAAGTATTTGTTGGAACAATTTCATTAACTTTGGAAACTAATTCCTCCTTAAATTCAGGCCAGATCTTGTCGTTAACATAAACTCTTGAGGTGGCTGAACACTTTTGACCTTGGAATTCAAAGGCACCCCTGAGGGTGTTGATAGCAGCATTTGTAACATTGGCATCCTTGTCAACAAGGTGGAAGTTTTTACCACCAGTTTCACCGACAATTCTTGGGAAATCTCTGTAAACTCCCTTGGCCGTATTGTTGGCAATTTCAGCCCAAATCTTACCAAAGACGGCAGTGGAACCAGTAAAGTGCAAGGCATTAAACTTTGAGTCTTTTAAAATTTCAGCAGTGATTTCTTCAGGGTTACCTGGAATAAAGTTGATAACACCTTTTGGTAACCCAGCTTCTTCAAAGATTTCCAAGATCAAATAGTTGGATAAAATAGCATATGTGGATGGCTTCCAAACAACAGTATTACCCATTAAAGCAGGGGCAGCGATCAAGTTAGAAGCAATAGCAGTGAAGTTGAATGGAGTCACAGCGTAAACAAAACCTTCTAATGGTCTGTATTCAACTCTGTTCCAAACACCTTGAGTTGATTCAGGTGGTTGCTTTTCGTACAATTGTTTAGCATACTTAACATTAAATCTCAAGAAATCAGCCAATTCACAAATCACATCAATTTCAGCTTGGTAAACATTCTTACCTTGACCCAACATGGTAGCAGCTAACAACTTGTGTCTGTACTTGGTTGTGATCAAATCAGCAGCCTTTAAAAAGATAGAGGCACGGTCAACGTATGGCATCTTCATCCATTTGTCCTTCGCTTCTTCAGTTGCCTTAATTGCCTTTTGAACCAAATCTGGGGATGCCTGGGAGTACTCAGCCAAAATTTGCTTGTGGTTACCTGGATTGACTTGTGTCTTGATGGAATCGGTATAAATTCTTTCACCATTGATGATCAATGGGACTTTAGTTGGAGAATCAGTCAATTGGAAAATTTCACTCTTTAGCAAATCCCAATCTATCTGGTCACTCTTAGTAAAAGCTTTAACTGGCTCATTTTTGATATGAACAGGTGGAGAGAAAATGGCCAATTGGGCATTGTTTCTCTTTTGGAATTTTAATTGAGTGGAGTGAGATGTTCTTAAAGCGGAGGAAAGAACTGGTCTAACCGATGACTTTAAAACTGTTTGTCTTAATAAAGTGGTTGATCTTCTTGAAAGCATTTTTTTTGTAGTCAGATCGATCAATAAATTACTAATTTCAAATTCTGAACAATTGGAAAAGATGACAAACTTCTAATGGAAAGAGATACTGGAAACCAACTCTTTATATATTGTCAACGAATCAATGGTAACTGAATCAATTAGCGGAAATTTAGATTTCAATGTTCGGCTCCAGTTGCAGAGCAACCACCTTCTGAGGTAACCGCAGCCGACAGTGGTGCCCTTTCCGACTGAAACTTTTGGCGAGTAGAAGGGTCGACGTGTCCGAGAAAGGATTTTGTGCGTCGATTGGCGTATGTTTCAAAACAACACTACAGCCTAACCAGCTTTTTTTTACATAGAAATGTTTCATAATTTAATAGTATTTATATTCATATTGATGTCCCAAGAGAAAAGCCAAAAAATGTTATATACCTCTATATAATATATCGAAGAAGAAGAAGAAATTGTAAAAGTAAAAAAAAAAGGAAACACGATTAAGTAAAACAAACTTTTCATTTATTGATCAGTTGACTGAGAACTTGAACATTGACATTTTCATCCCAATCCGCCTCATAGTCATGGCTCTCTTCATCTGAGTTATCCATGACAGGTACTAGTACTGGCTTATCATCATCAAGTTGATCTTGTTGGTTTTCAAACTTTAGATTTCTTGTAGCTTGCCAGCCTCCAATAATAGCTGCGGCCATGATAAGGATACCCAATATACCAGCCCTTGTCAATTGCCATCTGAAGTATTCAATATCCGATTTCAAACCAGACATTAGTTCAGAAATGATACGGTTATTCAAATCGTGGTTTTTCAAATCAAGATTCTTTTGGTGGAGATTGTTCTCATGCTTGAATTGGTTTAACTGCATCTTTATAGAGTTGTCATTCAATTGAATCTTTGATGCAGTTTCATCCTGTAATGAGTTAAACAACCTTTTAAGGATTATAGATCCATTTGTTAAATTCATTAATCCAATCTCTCTGGAATTTTTAATTTCGATCAAAAGCTCATTGTGAGCAGCCTGGAATAAATACATTTCATTTTCTAACTCAAATTGACGAGAGTAATGTCTATCCAAATAATTAAGCTTCTTGGCCAAGTTTACGTTGATCACATTTAAGATACCTTCGGCCTGAGTATCAGTGAAGCCACTTTCTTTCAATTCAGTAAATATCTTTCTTGTATTTAGAAAAGACTCAACTCTCACCTCATCATTCTCAACACCATCTTTCTTACTCCCTTCAAACAATTTGACATACATATTGTTATCACCCACAGAGGCCTGTGATTGTTGTTGTTGTTGTTGTTGTTGTTGTTGTTCATCAGAACCGTAGATATCGAAATTGTGATTGCTTTCAGTATCATCATTGATTTCATTTATCATATCATCAATGTTCGGCCCTGTTCCAGTTTGAAGAATAGGGTCGGGTGTAATTGTAGTCTTTGCACTGTCAGGTTTGGAAATAGGGGTATTACCCTTGGTGCCTTTTTCATTTGATGGTTCCTTTGGTGTATTTCTCAACTTATCTTCATTGTAAAGAGCAGAGTTATAGAAGTAGTTGGGGCAAAAAGAGTGAAAGCGCCTTATCTGCCTTCTCTGAAAAGACCTGTTACCGAAAACATTCTTCAGAGTGTATAATTGGATGGCTGCCCTATTCATTGAACACGAGACTCTAGTTATCGAAGAATATATATACAACACTAAAAATTGGAACAAGCAAAAAAAGAAAGGCAAAGAAACAAACAAAACCATCAAAATGTTTATCATTCAATACTGCACCTGACTTAACTTGAGTGAGAGGCTCGCGTTCACAAAATTTATCATTTTGAAAAATATAAAACACAATTTAATCTAAAAAGAAAAGTGGTTCTTTCTTTACAATTATACATAGAGAATATATGTACATGTATATACCAACCTTCATATATCTAAAATAAACGTCATGACTGAATTAGTGAATAAACCAAGACCAGAACTCTCAGAAAAGGACCTACACGATTTAGAAGAATACGAGTTTCACAATGGTCCATTGAGACTTCTCAAGCACGCCATCCAGTCGAATAACAACACCTCACTACTTATATCGCTAAGAAATAACCATAAGCTAATTGGAAAATTGAAGGCTTTTGACAGACATTGCAATATGATCTTAGAAGATGTGAAGGAAATCTGGTATGAGACTGACAAGAACAGTACTATTAAGAACAAACAACTCAAAGAGAGATTTGTGTCCAAGATGTTCCTTAGAGGTGATTCTGTTATAGTTATTCTCAAGCATGAAGGTTGATGGTTTGGATATTTCCTCCCCCTATATATATATAAATAAACAACCAAAAAAAAAACCAGCCATATTTGTGTATGTATCTTTTCTCTCTCTCTCTCTCTCTCTGTATACTAAATAATTAATATCTGTTAATAAATGTGTAATATACTAAATACTAAATACATAATATAGTAAAATTTTCGCATAGTTAATTTTATTTTTCACTTTTTTTCACGGGCATATATATATATGATGATGATGAATGATGATGACATTGTTTCCTTTGCACAGATTGTGATCCATTTATATAGATAATCTATATACATATATAGCTTAGATATAGCCTAGAACTTAGAATGCCGATCAGACCATTTGGTTCATTTCTTCTGAATAATATACCGAGAAATAGTTTCCTTCGGCAGCGATTGTACACTAATAACAATTTCCCAAAATTATTTACTACTTATCATCACAAACTACAAGCATCAAAAGACACAATACAATATAAAGGTTACCTCAACTATGAACTAGATCATAAGAATAATCCGGTTTCAATTGCAAATGATGAAGAACTTTCTGAAAGAATGGCTCAAATCCCGTTGAAAAACTATCGTAACTTTATCATCGTGGCGCATATTGATCATGGTAAATCAACATTATCAGATAGATTATTAGAAATAACCGGTGTTATCAAAACAGGTGACTCAAATAAACAAATTCTAGACAAACTTGATGTCGAAAGAGAAAGAGGAATCACTGTGAAGGCACAAACTGTGTCTATGATGTATCACTACAAAGGCGAAGACTATCTGTTCCATTTGGTTGATTCTCCTGGTCACGTCGATTTCAGATTGGAAGTGTCAAGATCGTATGCCTCTTGTCAGGGTGCATTGTTGTTGGTTGATGCCTCTGAAGGTGTTAAGGCACAAACTGTAGCAAATTTTTACTTGGCTTATTCCATGGATTTAAGATTGATACCAGTGATAAATAAGATTGATTTGGACACAGCTAATATTCCAAATGCAGAAGATCAGATAATTAACACTTTTGAATTGCCAAAAAATGATATAGTTCATGTAAGTGCCAAAACTGGTTTTAATGTTGAATATCTACTTCCAAAAATTATAGAAACAGTGCCACCTCCATTACATTGTGATCCATCTAAACCTTTCAGAGCACAAATTGTGGATTCATGGTATGATCCTTATGTTGGTGTTATAATGCTAGTAAATGTCGTTGATGGTCTCATTAAGAAGGGAGCTAAAATTGAATCCTTCAAGACTAAGGGTAGATATGAAGTGAAAGAAGTTGGTATCATGTACCCTGATAGAAAGCCACTCCCACAATTGTCCGCAGGCCAAGTTGCCTATATCATTCCAGGCTTCAAGGATGCAAATGATGCGTATGTTGGTGATACCTTGTTCACCGCTGGAACTAGTGTCGAACCATTATTAGGTTTTGAAGAACCTAAGCCTATGGTTTTTGTTGGTGCCTTCCCAGCTGATGGAACAGATTTTAAAAAAATGGAAGACAGTTTACAGCATTTGTTCTTGAATGACAGATCAGTTACTTTCCAAAGAACTACTTCTAATGCATTGGGTCAAGGTTGGAGATTAGGTTTCTTAGGCTCCTTGCATGCTTCTATTTTTAAAGAAAGATTGGAGAAAGAACATGGCAAGAACTTGATCATCACTGCGCCAACTGTGCCCTACAAAATCCATTTCAAAAGCGGCAAAGAGCTTATAGTTTCTAACCCTGATGATTTCCCTGTGATTCATTCCAAGGCAGATGTCTCTTATTTCAGTGAACCATATGTTGAAGCCTTGATGACGTTTCCTAATGAGTACACTGGTGCAGTTATGAGATTATGTGAAAACAACAGAGGTGAACAAGTTGAACTCTCATACTTGACCAATGGTCAAACGCTACTCAAGTATTTAATTCCAACAGCACATTTGATTGATGATTTCTTTGGAAAATTAAAGGGTGCCACTAGAGGATATGCATCCTTGGATTATGAGGATGCAGGATACAAGCCATCGGATATTCTTAAGTTAGATTTATTAGTTAATGGTGCCAGTATCGATGCCTTGTCTACTATCATGCATAGATCACAGATAACTAAGAATGCTAGAGAGTTCACTAAACGTCTTAAGGAGTTTTTAAGAATCCAACAATTTGAAGTCGTTATTCAAGCTAGAGCTGATAATAAGATCATATCTAGAGAAACAATCAAGGCTAGAAGAAAGGATGTTTTGGCCAAGTTACACGCATCTGATATTACTAGAAGAAAGAAGTTGTTAGTCAGACAGAAGGAAGGTAAGAAACAGTTAAAATCTACCGGTTCTGTGAATATTTCTAATGATGCTTACCAATCCTTCTTAAGAAGAGAGTAACTGGGGATGATTTGGCTTTTTACTCTTGCACATAATTATGTATATTTATTTCCTGTAATAGATTTCTTCGTTGAAAAAAAAAAGAACAATAAGAAGGTTAAAAAGGAATTAATCGTGTAAATTCCAAATGTGTATAATAAGGAAGTAAATTTAAGTAGCTAGCATATTAAAAGAGTGAGGATTATTTGCCCCTACTATATAATATTAATTTATCGATCAACCCCTGCATGATCAAACACCTCTGATAAATTGCAAGAATAATTATAAGAGACATTTTGAAAAGAAAACTGATGGACCTGAAATAACAGAAAGCGATTGGGTCTAAATCAACAATTAAACACAAAATACCGGCTAATGCAATACCATGTTTATGTATAATTTCATGGTAGAAGGTAATAATTTTATATACCAGAGTGTAAGGTAAATGATTAGGCTGAAAAAAAAAAAGTGATGATTGCCAAACAAAGCAGATACTTCTTTATCGAGAAGAATTCCAATTCCCTAGTCTTAGGTGTGACCGTTTCCTTCACAGTATTTTTTTCTCCAGAGATTATTGTTTATATGATTTGAAATATATATTTGAAGAAGTTAAGATTAATATACTGTAAAGTGTTACATATAGTTCTATAAAAAAAGGGAGACAAGAACAAAAGAGTTATTTGTGAATATCGACCCTCTTTTGATAAGCCCAATTTTGAGCCGATCGACTAGATAAGATCTGGATTCTGTGCACGACCTCTTCTATTTTTTTATTTTTTTTTTCAAAAATTTTTTTTTTTTTTTTATTTATTTTATATTATATATTATAGTGTAATACTACAACTTATTTTCTTATTTACTTATTTACTTGATTACTTGAAACATAATATTTATATATATATATATACATTCCATAATTAATCAGAAAGTTGGAATACATTCGATATGGGTAAGATTAAGAAGAAAGGTACATCTGGTAATGCCAGAAACTTCATTACAAGAACACAAGCTATCAAGAAGTTGCAAGTCTCCTTAGCTGATTTCAGAAGATTATGTATTTTCAAGGGTATATATCCAAGAGAACCAAGAAACAAGAAGAAGGCTAACAAGGGATCTACTGCCCCTGTTACGTTCTACTATTCTAAGGACATTCAGTATTTAATGCATGAGCCAATATTGAATAAGTTTAGAGAACACAAGACATTTTCCAAGAAGTTGACCAAGGCTTTAGGTAAGGGTGAGATTGGTGATGCCAAGTCATTAGAGGCAAACAGACCTAAATACAAATTGGATAAAGTTATTAAAGAAAGATATCCAACTTTCTTAGATGCATTAAGGGATTTGGATGATTGTTTGAACATGTTGTTTTTATTCAGTAATATGCCAGCCACTGATAAGATAAGTGCTAGGGTCACCAAGGAAGCGTCCAAATTGACGAACCAATGGTTGGCCTATATCACCAGAGAAAGATGTTTGAATAAGATGTTTGTTTCCATTAAGGGTGTTTATTACCAAGCCACTGTTAAGGGTCAAAAAATCATGTGGCTTGTTCCATTCAAGTTTCCTCAGAACATTCCTTCTGATATTGATTTCAGAATCATGTTAACTTTCTTAGAGTTCTATTCTACGCTACTACATTTTGTTTTATTTAAATTGTACTCCGATGCAGAATTGGCTTATCCTCCAAAAATTAATGAGGGTAAGTTGAAAGGCATTGGTGGATTAACTGCCTATGTTTTAGGTTCCGCTACTGGCGAATCACAGTCTCTATTACCTAATGTGACTGGTGCTGAGAATACTGAAACTACTGATAAATCAAAGGACAACGACAACAAGAAATTGACTAGTGCTGATATACAAAGTGCTATAAATGCAGATAAGGACAATGAGGATCAAGCTGAAGCTGATGCCAAGGCTGATGCACAGGCTGAAGAAAATAAAGGTGATGAGGACAATGTTGAAGATATTGAATTAGATGAATTCAAGGATGTTTCTAAACACACAGGTGATTTATTGGAACAGCCTTCTAAATATGCCCAGCCAACCTCTGTATTGTTCAGCAAGTTTGTCTTTTACATAGGAAGAGAAGTGCCATTGGATATTTTGGAGTTTGTTATTTTATCTGCTGGTGGTAGATTGATCTCTGAACAATCATTGGATGAATTAAAATTGAACGGAGGTGAGAGTAATTTCGACTTTAGTACAATAACACATCAAATTGTGGATAGACCTAAGGTTGCCAACAAGATACAAGGTAGAACATATGTTCAACCACAATGGGTGTTTGATTGTTTTAACAAATCAACTTTGTTGAATGTTTCTGACTATGCTCCTGGTGAAACTCTTCCTCCACATTTATCTCCATGGGGTGATGCTGGTACTTATGATCCTGAAGCCGCTGTTGAAGAACTAGATGAAGATGAAGAAGATGAAGACGAAGAAGATGAAGAAGACGAAGAAACTGAAGTTGGAGTTGAGGAAGCAGCTGAGGAAGATGATGAGGTACTTGCACAAAAAGAGTTAGAATTAGAAGCTTCTGGTGTGAAATACTCTGAATTGGAAAGTAAGGAGAAGAAGAAGGGTAAGAAGAGATCAGCTTCTTCTGTCGCTTCGGCCACCACTGAAGAAGAGGAAGAAAAGGAATTAAAGATGATGATGATGTCCAACAAACAACGTAAGTTATACAAGAAGATGCAATATGGTATAGACAAGCAAGAAGACAGAAGTAGAGAACTTGCAAATAAAAAGAGAAAGTTGCAAAAAACCAAGGCGAAGTTGGACGCTGAAAAGTGAAGTGAAATAAAAAAGAAAAAAAAAAAGAATAGCATTCAGCTATTATTGAATAAATTAATAAATAAACTCAATTATATAAATAATTTATCTCTTTGTATTATGCATTAAATCTATCTATCTATATATATATATAATATAATAAATATATACACAACACTATATCTAATAGCGGTATCCGTTATCGACTTGTTGCGTCAATCGACGCAAATACCCACCCTGCCGGAAAGTTTTTTTTTTTTTTTTGACAGCCCAGCCAGACCAGACCAAGCAGCCTGCGTTATTCTTCCTTTTTTAACTAAAATTGAATTAACGATTGAAGTTGTGTGTGTTTGTGTGTGTGTCAATAAGTTTGTAAAAAGTCGTTTTCTTTCATAATAATTAATTAATTAATTAATATTATATATATTATAAATATATATCATTCATTAATCTTTTATACCTATTTCACAGACTCAATTCTCTTCTAGATATATATATATATATACCTTTTTTTGTTTCATTAAAATCCTGACAATTGATTATCATTATTCCATTGGAATCTTTTGTTGTTTGTCATTACTTTAAACAAGTACACACAAATAAATTCACAAATACACAAATACACGCATACATACATAAATACATACATACATAAATACATACATACATACCTATATATGTACACTATCATACCAAACCCAACATCAATACCACAATAAGCACCAAAAAAACAAATACATCAAAACAGCAGGAATTTTAGATCGTTTTTGTTACTGTCTTGTCCCTTTCTTTATTTCTTTACCTCTTTCTTTGGCTCTTTCGTCATTCATCTTTCAATATCAATCACATAAAGGAAGTTACTACTTTTTTTGTTCACTGGAAAGCTTCATCATCTTATATATATAAATATATTCCAAATAAATTTCAAGGTTTGACTGTGTCAACAGAAGTTTGTTTTTTGAATTTGAGTGGAATGTCAACTACTGGAAAAAACCAATCTCAGAGACACCAACAATTGCAATCAAATAACAATAACAATAAATCGATAAATTCACAACAACAGCAACAACAACCCCTGGAACAACAGGTTGATTTTCTGAATATGATATCTACAACTCAATTTCAACAAGCACATCAAAATCAAATGCAATCACAACCTCAGTTCTCTGGTCCAGGTGGACCACACATGCAACAAGTTTCAATTCAAGCTGGATCTACTGGTCCTCTACCTCCTCCTCCTCCTCCCCAAATGATTCCTCAAGCGATGCAAATGGCTCCACCACAACCACAACCACAACCACAACCACAACCACAACCACAGCAGCAGCAGCAACAAGGTCAAAGACAGGGAACTCAACAACAAATAGATAGCATGTCCCCTGGAATGCCTTCCTCCATACAAATGAATCAAAGAAGACAGAGCGGATTACTTCAAATGTCAGGAAATCAGAATATGCTGTCGCCACATCCTTTAGCTTCACATGGCTCACAAAGTGGATCGTCTGCTCCTACACCTGGATCTTCTTCTGCTCAAATGATTCCCCCTCCTCAACAAGGAAAACCACAGCAACAACCTCCAACACCCCAGGTGGCACAACAATGGGCTCAGATTCAAAACAGTGCAGCTGCTACTGCTGCTGGTAATTCCATGTCTGGAGGTGTCCCTTCTGGTATGATGACACACCAACAACTTGCACAAATACAACAGCTACAGCAGCTACAAGCTACATATGGTAACATCCAAAATAATATTCACAGACAATTGGAAGAACAAAGACGAGCATCCAAGGGAAACATCCATCAACAACAGCAACAAGTGTTCCCTGGATCAGTTACTCCAGGACAACAGGCTGTTCAGATTGCACAACATCAAAATATACATGTCCAAAAGGGCCCTGAACGCCAATTACCTCAAAAGCAACATCAACAAAATGCATCAAACTCACAAATACCTGCTCGTCTACACTCTCAACCACAGTCCCAAACAACACCTGTTGTGTTACCATCAGGTCAGGTTCAATACCACTTCTTAGGTGAAGATGTTAAAAAGAGTATAGCCAATATTGCCATAATAAGATTATTTGAATTCACAGAAAAGGTTACTAATATGCAAGAACCTGAGTCTATAGGTTACTGGAGAAGAATTATTGATGAATATTTCACTGAATCGTCTGCTACTGCTTTGAATATTAAGCATCCAAGTGATTCAAGATCATATAATTTCACCCAATCATTACTACCCAGATTTCTCCACATGATTTGTGAATCTGGTGTCTGCGATTTTGAAATTAATTTAGAATTAATTAAGGCTAATGTACTGCCGAATGGTTCTACCTTGTTGGATATTTCTAAATCTGTTATTAGACACAAATATGCAGATAATTCATATGTTACATTAAGTGGATCCAGTAAAGTGCAATTTAATAGAATGATGAAAATTGAAAGATTAGATGTGACTCTGTACAACTCTTCAACCGGAGTAGAAGTGGCCACTATTGAAAAGATTTTGTCCCAAGATAGAGTACTGGATGCTTCTACCCTACGTGATAAATTGCAAGCATTTAATGGATTATCAAGTTTTGGGTTCCATGAAAACGTTATGAGAGTTATGCAAATAAGTGATGTGATGACATTAGTTAAACCATTAATGCATTTCCAACTGGGTTCAAATTCAATGTCACCATTAGTTGCTATGGAGGCTTTTAATAAGTCTACCTTCAATGAATTAAAGATGCTAGAGAAGGTGAACTGGAGATTACAGAAACAGCATAGGTTTTTACAACAACAGAGGCAATACTTTAAGGGTTCTACTCAGGGTCCTCCAGGTTCCCCGGTGATATTAGGTCTTCCACCACCACTGCATGCTCAGGCAGGAGGTGCATCTTCTAAGATTTCCATGGGAACGCAAGCTGATAGGAATGGATCTATTAAGAAAAGAGTGAAAGAGGATGAGACTGCTAATGACAGAACTAATTCCAATACTGGATTGAAAAAATTGGATATTGGTGCTTCGGGAATAAACAAAAGACGTAAAATGACAAACTCTACCTCTGCTAATAACAATACTCCTATCCCACCTGCACCTAATTCATCATCTTCATCTGGAACAAACAGTACATCTAGAACACCGACTGGAAGCTCCAGTGGTATCATTATTGACACTAGAAAAAAGAATAGCAAGAATGGCAAGACTACAAGTGGAAATATCTTAGATGACTCTGGTGTTAGTCCTAAAACTGTTGAAAAGAATAAATGAGTTGTTTCTATTTTCTTTTTTTGTACTTTTGTTTCCGCTTCATTTAGTTTCTTTTTTTTACGTTTTATTTTTATTTCCTTATTTTTTCCTGTTTTATTTACTTTATTGTTAATTTAGTTCATTTCTTCTCTATAGTATTTACAATTCCAATTAGGATCTCTAACAATATATTATCTAATATTCTCCCTACATACATACAGTTATTTAAATCATAAATATAGATATGTATATATAAAATTCGATCACCTCCTTAGTGAACCTATACCCTGAATAGAGAACCAACTCACTATTAATCATTTATGAGGTACAAATATACATAGAGTATACAGTTTTTTTTGTTTTATTTATGCATCTAACCCTTATTATCCAACTGTATTCAGCATTTAAATTTCCTATTGAAAAGCAAAACCATCTCATAATGATAATTCATTAACATATATTATAAAAGCCATAAGATAGAATTCTTAACGTACCTGACTTTTACCAGAGCCATTCAGGATTCTTTACTCCAAATGGTATTTTTTTTCATTGACAAAATATATTATATTTGAAAATTACAAGATTATAAATATGCAAATAGATATAAAAATTGACCAAACCTTATATTTTGAAAAAGTAATATTATAAAAGTTTTGAGACACAAAATTCCCATAGGATGGGGCTATGGCTCAATGGTAGAGCTTTCGACTCCAGATCGAAGGGTTGCAGGTTCAATTCCTGTTGGCCTCAAACCTATATTTTTTAATTTTTTTTCGGGCTGTGTGAGAGCTTAACTATGGGGCATTCCGTATTTCTCCTGCGTACATACAATTTGACATACTACTCGCCACGAAAAAAAAAGTCCTGAGCCACGGGGGAGGCCCGGTGTGGCACTGGACCTCGCTGGCTTAACTATGGGAAAAGGACAGTTGATACTTTACGGATCAGAAAGTATCAATCAACTGGTAAAATGGGCTGTGCCAGACAGCATGGCTGTGGAAATGAGTTTAGTAGGACATACAAACCGACCCTGGCGACGCGTGGGCAAGGGGGGGGGATACTACCTTTTTTTTGTCTTACGTCAAACGTTCTATTTATCACTATTTTTGCACATAACATATATTTACTAAACAATTATAAATAACAACAGAATAAGAGCTTTATAATGGGATATATATGTATGTAGGTTGCCTATATAAAATAGGTGTAAAAATGAAAATGAATCATAAAAACACTTATATATTAAGAGCAAAAAGAATGGGGCATGGGGCACTATGGGGGCAAACGGGACACGGTTACCTATGAAACATTTTAACCTAAAAATGGATAAATTCTTTTAGTTTAAAATTTTTTAAATCTTTTTTGCGCGCACAAATTCTTATGGTGTATCACCAGCAACAAAAATAGTTTAAATAAGCATGCCCTAACACTTATCAACAATGGACATCAGTATTGACAGCTAATGTGACATTATTAAATCAATCTTTATTTCTTTCTTCAGGTCGTAAAAATTCCAACTGGAAAATCACTATATTTAAGAGAAACACTGAAGCTAAACATTTTTAGTCTCAGGACCAACTTTTGTATAGCTGGGCTACCAAATATTTTTTTATTGGAAATAAAATATGGATAAGCTTAATAATATCATTTCTAGAGGCTGAATACAAGTGGAAACCAAAAGAAGTAGTAAAAAAGGACGGATGTACTGCTTGTTTCATACTATAGTATAGACATTATAAAATGTAACATTTATGGGTTGATTAGTCCAGTTTTTACTAGATAATTGAAATAAAAAGAAGAATATTTATATGGCTGCATTCATATGCGCCCCTCTAGGAATAAAATGAACACTAAATCGTTGCCTTGTTATAATGTTTAAGGTATGTACCGGAGTTAAAGGTGGTCGCAGGTAATTGAAAATTTATTGAAAATACTTATTTATAAAAAAAAATTAAACTAGATGTAAAATCATATTCATGCTGGCTATATTGGGTTGTGTTGAAAGTACCAATCCCCAAACTCATATTTAATTAATTTAATATAGTAATAATTATACATAAATGATATAATATATATTAAGAAAGAAAGAACATAATATAGTAAAAAAATGTAAAAGTGGGGAATTATTTATTTTGCTGCTTAAAAAACCGGTAAAAATTTAAGTGATAAATATTTATTTAATCAAGCGTGTATGATAATTCTGTATTTATTTTTTACAAGTTCTATATATTATTGATAAATGATAGAGTCAATTTGTTGGTTTCTTGAGTGATGGTATGTAAATTTGTAATAAATAAAATCGTACTATTCTTGAAATGTTCGTTATGTTTCAGACATCATTGTAAAATTTCTGTTTTGGGGTCTTTATGGATGCATCAAAGGTTTTGAACTGTTTGAAGTGATTTTGTTAGTGAACCCCATACTGATTTTTCTAGTTTGTATGTTACAAGTTTCAAGTGTAGGATTTATCATTTAACTTTCTCATAGTTAAGATGGATTCACACAGTTAAGCATATCTAGGACTTCTCTTATTTTAAGTAGACATAATTTATTTTAATGCTAGTGAATATTGTTGAAGTGAACCAATTCTAGCTTGAATATTCATTATAGGGGATAGATTGGAAATAAAATCGTTAGTTATATTTAATACTATAAGACAAAAATTATCTTAGTCATAAATAAAAAGTGGGAAAAGACTAAGACTTATATAGATAAAATATACACACAAAAACTAATATAAAGAAATAAACCAGCCATATATAAAATGGCTGGCCTAATAAAATGGCTAGCTTAAAAAAATGGCTAGCTTTAACAAAATGGCTAGCTTAAAAATGGCTGGGTTGAATGAATGGTTGTTTGATTACAAACCATATCTCAACAAATATTTCAGTATATCCAAATGTAGTAATGTTTCAGAATGTTATATGCAGGTTAAATATTTCTATAACAAATAGCTTTTAGAATATCATACCTTCGCCGAGATTTAAATCATCTGAAATTGGGTCCACTACTCTATTTGGAAACACTCAAAAACTTTCTTCATTTTCATCTTCTTCCATAAAATGCAAAATATGATGACTTGCTGAGATATTTGGAATCGTCTTCTTATCCAATTTGAGTAATACCATGATCATCACCCTCATCTTCTCTTTCATCAGCATCTTCCTCCTTTTCCTCCTCTTCCTTGACCAAATAATCATGATATACATGATAGTGCATTTTACAAGCAAACATTACTAACTGTTCTTGAATTAAGTGGTTCATCGATGATTGAATTATACCCATGTATTCCTGTCTGTGCTTCACCTTATCATCATTATATTTGCTCTTCTCATGATAATCCAACACCTTCATTATATTCTGAATACAGTTCAGAAGCACGAAAGGAATAGATCTTGTAATATGTTTCAGGCTTCTTCCAAAATTGACAGACCACCCTATGCATATCTTTCAAATCCCAGATATTGCAACCTCTGAACTGTATTTTTTCAGTGCACTTTTGCATTATTAGTTCAACGGCTAAAACGTAATCAACGAAGCAATCAGATAATCTATAAAGAGAGATTCAGTCTGTGTAATTAACTTAGATAAAGGAGCTATTATATCAATTACATTTTCTAACTCTTCCCAGAATATCTTACTAAGGATTAGTTGCTTCATATTTTGAGAATATACAATTTTGTGGTCTTTACTTTGTAATTCATAATATAAAAGGAGAGATTCTAGGAGATTCTAGAAGGTGGCTTGATTAGGAAATGTTACGGCCTAAACCCTATTTCAAATTAATATATATTTATTCACTCTATATATATTACATTACATTATATTATACATTATATTATGAATATAAATGAAAGGATAGTTAACCTTCAACAACTTGCAACTAATTTTCTCTTTGATTCGTTCGGAAGATTCAAACCGTAGATGATAGAAATGTCATTTTCTGCTAAAGTTCCATCATCACTTTCCCTTGTATTTGAAGCAAATCAAGAAACATTTTATAGCGATCATTACTTTCAAGCATAACAGCATAGTATTCAACAACAGTAGAAAAACTATGCAGTGAAATAAATTCTCTAATCCGTCTGTTTTGAAACTTTTGAAGACAATATTTCAGTGACCATCCTATGTCTATTCAAAGTTTTGAAGCTTGGAATTTGCTTAAACACTTTCCTTAAATATTCACTTTCAAAAGATTCATAAGACGGCTGTGCGCGATTCTAATGAAACTCAGATAGCACATTTTTCATACCCCCTTAAATTGAGATGTCTGTTTACCAACTCAACCGAAAAATAAAAAACTCAAAGTAAAACAAAGTAAAAACAAATTTGTAGTAAGATATAAAATGTAAAGTGTAAGGTGTAAGATGTAACTTCAATAACAACTATGACAACGAGTAAAAACAGTTCAAAAAATAACAATTATCGATAATTTAGAATAAAGCCAATAATCTGTTCAGTGTAGTACCATCAGTAACTTTGGTAAAAATGTCAGCAACATTTTGACTGTTATTCACATAGAACAATTTGACCTTTTTATTTTGAACCAACTTTCTAATGAAATGATACTTGGTTAAACCCACATATTAACTTTCTGCACTGGACAAAGTGACAAGATCTTGTTTCTTGGAACTCCAACTTAGGATGTTACCATTCATGAAAACCACAGAGCCAGTTTGGGAGACCCTATCATCTGCACTAGCAAAGTCAGCATTAGAAACGACTTTAATTTGATATCTAGTTTCAGTAGGATAGTCAACTATCTTAACATCCTTCGTTTTGTCAAGATATCTGAAGTCTTTGATTTCAAACTTGGTTTCAGTAGTACCGTCATAGTGTAATTTGAAATCCTTGTTCTGAACCACATACTGAAGAGTTCTGAAAGCACAACCCAAATGGACTTGTCTTGGTTCACCAGTAAATCTTGACAGCAAAGAGACAGCAAATGAGATATCATATCTAACGGTATTGGCTAGATATAGTAGGGTACGCACGATAGATCTGTACTTAGTAGTTTCTTCATCATTCAACAAAGGAGAATTTGTATCATAGATCTGAGCCGACTTAGAAATTGGAGTTTGAATTTTCTTCTGGGATGGAGTAATGTCAAAGTTCTGAACCATCTTGTTGATAAAATCAACCATGGAAAGTTGAAAATTACCGGTGGAACCTGTGATTGTGATTCCTAAGAACATTTCTGGAGTACCTAGATTTTTCATTTTGAACTTGGAGCTAAAGATATTTTCAACTTCATCTAGTAACTTTTCTGATTTAGCAGACACCAAAATATGATCCACATAAATGAGGACCATACAATCATCCTTAAAATATAGGCAAGGTTCGGCCTCTGATTGAGTGAAACCGTGAGTGATTAGAAGCTCAGAAATAGTGTTGTACCATAGGAGTGGTGCTTGTTTTAGGCCATAGAGACCCTTTTTCAACTTCCACAGGTGGAGTGTCAGTACCTTTAGGAAGTCTGAAATAGACAGGATAATCAATAGCACCATTCAAAAAGGCATTTTTGGCATCTAATTGTCTGATAGGCCATTTATCAATACCAGAACGAGCAAACAAGAATCTCATCGAATCAAATGCCATGACTGGGGGCATAAGAGTCAACATAATTCTCACCCGATTCTTGACTAAAACCCTTAGCCACAAGACGGACTTTGAACCGCTCCCCAGCAGATCCTTCATTCTTAACAGTGGAGACCAGACGACCAGCAATAAGTTTGGTGTGGATAGGAAGATCAGCTAATGCAATTAAATCATAGACATCATTATCCTTGATAGCAGCCATTTCATCAGCTAGGGCATGAAGCCAGGATTCTTGTTGGGGACTTTTCAACATATCATCATAAGTAACAGGTAATTGATACT
>PPHW02000075.1:0-69249 GCA_003705225.2 Ambrosiozyma vanderkliftii
AATAATGGGGAGGGGGGGGGGGGGGGATAAATGATGTATTCTTAATTAGATGAAATAAGTACAACACAGTATGGGGGTGGAGGAGGGAAAGAGGATGATGATTAGTTTCAAATTGAATAAATTATATAAGTGTATAACTTTTGTTTCGTTTTGTTTTTCAGTTATTCCTGTAATAATTGATTGAAATATTCAATTGATTTTGCAATCCTTTTGGGAAGAAGAGATTGAAAAGTCTTTATTTATAGAAATTTATAACTTAAAAGTGTCTTTTTAGAAGAAAAAAAACACAAACCTGAAATAAATTGAAAAACTTTCAAAAACAGTAAAAAAAAAATTAAAAACACAGATGGAATGATAAATATGTTTTTTTCACAGTGTTATAGCAGTTCTGAATCAAATCAATGGGAGTTAGAAATCAGAAGAGATATATGGGTATGGACAATTTAAAGGTAGAATAAATCGAACAAGAAGGAAAAAAAAAACAGGGGAAGGGGAATGGGAATGGGAGAGGGGGGGAGAGGATGTGTTAATAATTAAGAATAAGTTGTATGTATTCTTGGAAATTATCTATAGTAAATACGGAGATGGGTACTATAGAGATAGAATAATGTTCCAAACAAACTTATGGAATATAGTAAAGGAAGGGAAAAATAAAGGACAAGCAAAGAGACCTTATGAAACCTATTTCTAAAAGAAAATGTACGTATGATTTTTTTTTTTCCTTTTTGTATTTTTGGTGAACCTTCCAATTTTCACCAAAAAATTTTATTTTTTTTCGGTGGTGGGCACTGGCTGGCTGGCTGGCTGACTTTTTTTTTTTTTTTGCCTGTAGAAAAGGGAAAAAAAAAGTTTTATTTTATTTTTACATGTTTGATTTACTATACTATGTTATATTTCTACTAGTTAAATAGGTATACTGAGGAGTATATATCTATATAGAGAGAGAGAGATTAATTTAAAACAGATAATAATATTAAGTGTTAAATGTGTATGTGTGTATGTATGTAATATATAGTAAAGTAAGTCGAACTAGAATAGAAGTGTAGAGTCGTGTACGCGTCCCAAATCAAATGGTGTTGCGTGCACGTGAGTTGTAGTGGCAGAATACAATGTACCCACAGAGACTGGCAATGAGGATGATGAATCCGTATATGACAAGCATATCCTTGATGGATTGTCTTTCTATATTAATAAATGCATCACACAGTTGATTGATGATGATATTGGTTAGTTAGTATATTATAATACTGATGATGAATGGTATACAGTTAGTTATTACAGTAGAACATAGAGTAGAAATAAGTACACATACGGAAACAAACGGCAGTCATGGTCTTTTTCAATTCCTCTTCACTTTGATCTTTACATATAGAGATATTCTGTGCAAGGCAAAACTCTTGGTTGCAACTCTTGCATGAATCACTACCATTGCTGGTGTCCTTTACGTCTTTCAGACTGATAATCTCAAAGTTCAGTTCACAATCACATTTGCAAAACTTTTCAAATGCTTCACTGGTCGTTATCAATTGCACCAGCAGTAATAATAATACTGTGGAAATGTGTATGTTTTTAAAAGAACCATTGATCTTCATTATTGTTGATTGATGTGTTTATATATATATATATATATATATGTATAGTAGTAGTATATATAGCAGCAGATGGGGCTATCGATATTAGACTAACATTTCATTTAATCATTTATTATTTATTATTATATTAGAGGGCACTCACTCACCTGAGATATACACATCCGTGCACCAGATTCTCGAGTTTATATTATTCCAACTTTCGTTGTTTTGCCACTAAAGACGACTCGATTGTGTCCAGTTTACACAGTAACCAAAACCTGGTTTGATTCAATTGGGTAGGTAAAACAATATATACATTACGTTAATCTATCAATTCAAAGATAATAAATCATATAGTTAATTAATTATACTAATAACAACAAACAAACAACAATAATAATAATAATAACACACATCAACTAATAATCAAAACACCCAGAATAGAAAAAATGGCTACAGCTTTAACACACGATAGTGGTATTAAACCATTCTTCAAACAAAAAATACAGGACTTTGAAATACAAATATCGGCAAAGACACAAAACCTCAGAAGATTGGAAGCGCAAAGAAATGCCTTGAATTCCAAAGTTAGATCTTTGAAAGATGAATTGAAATTACTTCAAGAACCAGGCTCATATGTCGGTGAAGTTGTCAAGGTTATGGGTAAGAAGAAGGTTCTAGTGAAGGTTCACCCAGAGGGTAAATACGTTGTTAATGTTGCCAATGATATTGACATTAAAAGCGTCACCCCAAGTTTGAGAGTGTGCCTTAAAAGTGATACATATGAATTGCATCAGATTCTACCTAATAAGATTGATCCCTTGGTGTCATTGATGATGGTTGAAAAAGTTCCAGACTCTACATATGACATGGTTGGTGGTTTAGACAAACAAATTAAAGAAATTAAAGAAGTTATTGAACTACCAGTGAAACATCCAGAATTGTTTGAGAGTTTGGGTATCGCTCAACCAAAGGGTGTCATTCTGTATGGTCCTCCAGGTACAGGTAAGACCTTGTTGGCAAGAGCCGTTGCCCATCACACTGACTGTAAGTTCATCAGAGTTTCCGGTTCTGAATTGGTTCAAAAGTATATTGGTGAAGGTTCAAGAATGGTTAGAGAATTGTTTGTTATGGCTAGGGAACATGCTCCTTCTATTATCTTTATGGATGAAATTGATTCCATCGGTTCTTCAAGAGTGGAGGCCTCCTCGGGTGGTGACTCTGAAGTGCAAAGAACCATGTTGGAATTGTTGAACCAATTGGATGGTTTCGAAACATCAAAGGATATTAAGATCATCATGGCTACTAATAGATTAGATATCTTGGACCCAGCCTTGTTGAGACCAGGTAGAATAGATAGAAAAATCGAATTCCCTCCTCCTACATTAAACGCAAGAACTGATATTTTGAAAATCCACTCTAGATCAATGAACCTGACTAGAGGTATCAACTTGACAAAGATTGCTGAAAAGATGAATGGTTCCTCCGGTGCTGAAATCAAGGGTGTTTGTACCGAAGCTGGTATGTACGCTTTAAGAGAGGGAAGAATACATGTGACCCAGGAGGACTTTGAATTGGCTGTTGCCAAGGTTATGAACAAGAACGATGAGGGTGCTGTCTCCATCGCTAAGTTGTTCAAATGATTCGACTTGGAAAAAAAAAAGAAAAGAACGGAAAAAAGTAACTACTATTACTACTACCTCTACTACTCTTTATGTATTCTTTATAATCATCGTCAATATATTCTATATAATAAGCAATAAATTAAAAGTAAATTAATTAATTAAAATTATTAAGCAAAGCAGGTTTAAAGATACTAAACCTCGTCTCGTTTAACCGCATTGTCAGCTAACCAGCTTTTAATTCTATTCAAGTTCCCTGAATCGTCCTCATACACAAACTTGATCTCGTTAATGGCCTTACAACACCACTCCCGGTCATATTCAAAATCAGGATTACTCTGCAACAGGAAATCAACAACCATAATCTTCTTCGTGATGGATTCATCCACACAAAACCAAAACTTTTCCACTTGAGAAATATCAGGACTCATCAATTCATTCTTTGCATACTTGATCACATCCATGATACCAGCAGCAAATTTACCAAGAGGAATCAATCCAGAGGACTTACATTCAGGATTCTTACACCATGTATGGCCACACCCTTGTGTTAATTGAATCACATACCGTCTCTCCACTCTTGCCTTCAATTTATTATTGGTAGGGTCGTGAACAGTAGAGTAGAGTGGACCAAAACATGAATCGCACAGATTTAAGGGGTTTTTCGCCCTACCATCCCTCCCTAGCATAATAGGTAAACCACAGTTCTGGTTCGAGCATATCTTTGGCTTTGGTTTCAACATTCTTTGCATCTCATGTAGTTTGAAATGGGTAGCAAAATCACGTTGTCTGATAACTTTACCACACTTGAAACACTCGGTTGTCTTAGAACCACACTCAAATTCATGTGCAGTGAGCCCACTAAACTTTGACTCGGGACCATTATGTTCCCCCTTGGGTAACACTAAATGGCAAAACTGGCATTCATGCAATAGCATTGGACATTCAGTGGCTCTATGCACACATAGATCCACTCTTGGAGCAGTTGAGTAATTGTTACACTCGGGACAAGTTACTGGATCTTCAGAATGGTAATAAAACCGATGTAAAAGTAATGAACCATTAGAGTCACCAAATGTCGAACAACAATGCCAATGGGTTTCGGGAATAGTTTTCAAAAATATCTTCTCACAGCCTTTCGGGCACTTAACATTATTTCTACGGCAAAAGTTTTCATGCATAAACTGTGAGGTTTTAAGTATCTGGGAACCACAATTAGAACAAATAGCATGGTCATCATCCATTGGCTGTGGTTCAAGTGATACTGTGTTTAACGAACTAACATTATCATCCTTGGAGGACGATTCAACTTGAATCTTGGCATCTTCAAAATCAGCTCCAATAGGTTTCACGTACAAGCTGTCCGTAACAAATTCATCGGATCTATGTATCTGAACAGCCTTAACACCTGAATTTAAAGTTGACCAAATAAAAGAATCCCTACTGATGTATTCATTATTTGAAACCACAAAGTCAACATTTCCGGTTATAGTGATACTCTCTTTGATGCCTGTTATGTCCACTTTTAAATTCTGATTGATTGGAACGGTGTATTCTGTGTCTAGCTGAATGTCTTGAAATTTATCCAATTGACTTTTCTTCTCCATTATTTGTTTTGCCATTTCATCATCCAATGGCTCAATATGCAAGTTTATGTCTGTATCAATGACACATATCGTTGCCGCTGGTGAAGTTTCACTGACCTTCAATTGATATATTTTCCCATTTCTTTCATCTTTTATATGAAGTAACTCCCCTTGAGTTAATGTTGTGTAAGAGCTGTTCAATTTCGCCTCCAAAAACCATTTCCAGTTTTTAATCTCATCATATATTTCTAATGGCTTCAATGTTAGACTTTCACCCTTGGGTATCGAATCAATGAGTTCTATTTGTAAGCTTGATGTTTCTTTGATCTGTAACTTCTCTAGTAATAAACCAGATAATTCAATTTCCCCTTCGTTGGATATAAATTCTTTCACTCCAGCATAACATGTTTCTGATGGCGAACTGATCTTGAATATCAGAGGATGAGGTAATTCTTTCAGATCAAGGATCTTTTGTTGGTTAACAAGTGCCTCTAACACTGATTGAGGAAGAATCACTTTATCTGAGTAATAAGGTAAATTTGTTTCTTTATTTTCAACATGAATATATTCCAGTAATTCTCTATACACGATAGAATCGCTCATTATTAACACAGTGTTGCTACTGGCTTCTGATTTATAAATAAATGAATTAAATTCACAAATATATATATATAAATTAAGATTGAAAAGGAGTAGAGTTTTTGCCTTTCTGATTGTTATGTACATAATAATATGCCGGCCGGTAATTCAAGAAAAACATTTTCAACTTTTCACCGCCTTTTAGTTTCGGAGTTAAATCCGTGTATCGATGTTTCAAAATTATACTCTAACAGATATAGTAAATCGTCTGACATTACGTCACCAAACTGTGAAATCTTATCATCCAACGACAGTGATATAAATGTCTCCAAATCAATTATTTCAATTATATACTTCACTAATAACGGATTTACTATTCCACTGTTGTGTAGGAATCTATGCTCATTGGTGTAAATTAAATCAAACTGCAAGTTGCTTTCCTTTTCTATGGGATCTCTGGTGACAACTATAGAGCCATACTGAGTTATTATATCACATACTGTTTCTAAAATATTTGATGTTTGATTCTTAATGTTAAATAGTTGTATATCCATTTTATTGCAAGCATCGATGAATTTGTCCATTTTAGGATCATCCATGGATTCTTGCTCGTGTAGCATTATCAAAATCAAACTTTGGACATTGAATACTACTTCACCTAATTGTTGAAAAAATAAACATTCGCCAGTTGTGACATCAACTTGGTAAGCTTGTATTGGCCTAAGCATAATGATCCCACAATTCTCACTGATAAAGAAATCAAACCCTATGCCTGTGTTGGTCATTGAAAACTCATGTAGGACTAAACTTGTCTTGAGTTTATCTGCGATTTCAGTAAACTGTAAATATAAGCTGGGAAACTTATCTACGAGTTTGGTGTTAATTGCCATTCGACGGTACTCATTATGGCCTTGAATGTAAAGGCTATGAAGAAAATTGGATAGATTAGGAGGTTCATTGTTGGCACTTTGATCAAGAAGTGTATTTAAACCTGTTTGCTCCCCATCAGGACCCCCAATTTGCTCCTGTTGATCAATGGCAATTGATGATGTTGCGATTGGCCCTGTCAATTTTGTTGAATAGTCTAGTGCCGCCAATATTGGGAAGCCGTTAGTTTCATTTATGTTTAATAAAGGATTTCTTATTTTATTTCTCTTTTTCAAAATTAAAGCGTCTAGGTCGAATGATGGATCAGAAACTCTCTTTTTATCTGATCTACTTCCATTGATGAGAGATGGTATTGGACTACTAGTAGTTTTGTTTTTGGAACAATTTTCTACCACCTGTAGCAACGTCTCAGGTTGTGGCCCATTATTTTTTTGCACTTTATCTTCATTCTGAATTATAGGTTGGTTTATAATCTCTTCTGAAGACTGATTATTGGTGGAAGAGTCATCCCTCGAAATATGGAAATCGTCTGATTCCATTTCCCTTCCTGTAAGCGATATTTGGATACTGTTGACAGATCCATCAGTGGCAACATTTGATTCTGCATTCGATGACTCATAGATTGTTTCAAATTTTACAAGGCCAATTTCATCTTGATAGGAGTTTTCCAATTGGTACTGCTTTATGATTTTGAAGTCGTCGCTGTCTTTATAAATAGGTATGACTACACTATCTGATTCGTAGCTCAAGTTCTCTGATAAAGAATTCCTTTTCGATATGTGATTAAATGGGGACCATGACATCTTACTTAACTTCAATTTTGAAAATTCCCAGTCTTTTGAGATCAAGGGCATCACTTTATCTAATCTAGTCTCTTGGTTATCACTTTCATTGTTGCATTTCTTAAGTTGAATCTTGAATTTGAATTCTCTTGGATCCAACGGCTCGCTGACTAGTTCTTCTCTCGTTTGCCTGTCGATGTCCCTAATTCGTTTAATCTTGTACTTCCATTGATACTCTGGCAATTCTACCAATTGAAGGAACTTTGATAGATGGGTAACGTTATACCTAGGCAGTAGTGGTAGTTCAACTTCCAAGTTAAAGGCGAGTGATTCTCCCTTAGCTATGTGGTTCATTTTTGTGTCTGTGCTCATAGGCAGCACGGTAGCATCATCCATGCTCAATAGGTCATCATCGACGGTCAATGACTCTATTATTAGATCTTGTACTTCCCATTGAGGTGACTCAAATATTTTATTAGGCTGATAGCTCAAGGGCTCCATTAGTTCTTTCAATTTAAATTTATTTCCTGGTTCTAATATGGGTTCGAGTTTGCCAGGGCTTGTAATGTCTTGGAAAACTTTATTCAATGCGATCTTCATAAATGAATGTGTCTCTGCCCCAATTTTCATCACTTCTCTTAGAATTGAAGCAACTAGTGTGTTATTTGGCTTATTGGAGAACTGATACATTATTTCCCATTGTGGTTTGCAAAGGTATTCCCTGATGAACTGACTGTTTTTATAAGTCAATGGGCCCTTGGCGACACATAGGGGTTTAATTAAATCTTCCACCAAGAACTGGCACTTCTCATTGAATTCATCGATTTTTGTTGTATTGGTTACAGTAAAGTCATGATCTTGTTTAAATGCTTGTCTCATGAATTGTCCTGTTTTCTTGTCCAATCGAATTCTATCATTTTTCATGATTGAGCTTTTGAGTTCATTTACAGTTTGCTCCTGGGCATCGGTGATTGAATGGGCATCAATTATCCATGGCACGACAGTGTGTTGCATTTTTTTTTCCTAACAAACTTCTAATATTTGATAAATCAATTAATCATTAGAGATATACGTATATATATTTATATGTATAATATGAACTGAAAATAGTAGAGGATGGAAGGGGGAGAGGAAAGGTTTACAATCGATAAGGGGAGGGAGAAAGGAAAGGAAAGGAAAGGGGAGAAAAAAAAAGATTAAAAATACATGCGTAAGAAACAAACAACTCTTTTAATCGTCTCTATACAGGATAATTTCACTTTGTTTGAAATATCTTCTAGAGTCTTCATCAATCAAGACCAAGCTCAAAAACGTTCTAGTGGAGAACTTCTTATTCACATCTTTATAAGTTGGAGTCAAATCAAAACCACCAAGGAACAGTCTAATTGGAATGGTTTCACCTCTCACAGGGGCACCATCCATGATTTCGAATCTCACCAAGGTTTCATTTTCACTGGCTTGATTTGGTGGAGTACCACAAGTTTCTCTTCTAAGCAATGATAACTCCATGTGTTTGATCTTCAATCTGACTAGTAAAAAGTAAATACGTCCCACAATGACATCCTTTAATGAGTATCTATTCTTTGAGTATTCAAATTCAATGTGCAAACAGTTCTCTATACCGATATCCATTTTCACTGTAGTCTTAGGGATATTACTACCGTTATTGTTGTCGACTTCATTGTTCAATTGAGTGACTGAGCTATTACGGCCACCGGTGGATTGTGAATCTGCAGATGGGTGGTGTTCCACCCAAAGTTCCTTCTCTCTGATAACGTCAGCAGATTTCCTACTAACCGTCACTTTCAAGTAATATCTTAATCTGACATTGATACCTCTGTAACTTTCGTATTGTTTCTCAACGTTTCTGAATTCAAACTGGAAAGTTTCAGGATGTTTTAATTCTCCAGGGCTGGCTAGTTCAGATGCCATTGATAAGAAATTATCAGATTGAACGCCATCAATGTTGGTTTCAATTGTTCCAAGTAGTTGGATTTTTATACCCAAGTGTTCCACTTTTTTATTATCCCTTGTTCTGATTGTCACTTGACCCTTGACTGATTCACCATCTTTGTACAATGGCAATTTTTCCTTACGTCCTTTGGAATTCTTAACTTCCACAGTGTCTCTGGTATCTTCTCCTTCTAATCTGAGTTCTATATCTAGTGGTGATTTGAATATGAATGACATTTCTGTTTTATTTTTTTTTGTTTTTGTCTATGTCGTATTTGTATATGTGTGTAGTAGTAGTAAAACGATAGAAATGATAGGTAGGCTGTTATTATATTATGTTGATGTTAAAGCAATGGAAACTTCCACTTTTCATATATAGAATTAATATATATCTTACATAAATACATACATCCGCCACGCAAACTTAACTGCTAGATGCACTGCCTTGATAACATAACTGGTGCAGAGGTGTTATTTCCCCTTATTTAGGGGTGTGTGTACCGAAGGAAGGTTACGAAGCGCGGGTATTCGTCGGATCCAATCGATGATGTCTAATTCCAAGCCCAACATGTATATATATATAAGTGTGTTACAACGTGATGATCAAGGGACAATTAAAAACTATCATAAACATTCGTATATTTTTAACTAATTGAAATTTTCAATTATCAAGTAATAAACTATTAAAAAAAGAAAGACATTTTGTAAAAAAAAAAACAGAAGGGAGAAAAAGAAAAATGATAATATATACACATAGATAGAATGATATAGAGGGATGAAAGATATTTGGTCTTTTTATTTTCTAGAGAAAGGTTGTGTAGATGTGGGAGGATTTTAATTTAACTGGAAATGTTATGATGGAGCTTTTTTTTTTATATAAATCATAGATATATAAATAGACGTTAAGAGTTTGGAAGGGAAGGGAAGGGGGATGAGTTATAGAGTTACAATAAAGTCAATCCTTTTTTTTTTTTAGTTATTGATTTATTGACCTAAACACTTCAAGATGTCAGACCAGACAGTCTTTGGAGCTTGAGAAGCATCGACACCAGACCAGATACCAGACTTCTTGTAGTAGTCGACAATTGGTTCGGTTTGTTTGTGGTAAGTGACCAATCTCTTCTTCAAAGCATCAGCGTTATCATCGGATCTTTGAACTAATGGTTCACCAGTGATGTCATCAGTCATATCCTTCTTTGGAGGGTTGAATAACTTGTGGTAAGATCTACCGGAAGCTGGGTGAACTAATCTACCAGTGATTCTGGCAACTAATAATTCATCGTCAATCTTCAATTCGACAGCCTTTTGTAATGGAGTCTTGTTTTCAGTCAACATAGAGTCCAACTTTTCAGCTTGAGGAATAGTTCTTGGGAAACCATCCAAGATGAAACCATTCTTACATTCTTGGTTGTTCTTCAATTCATCCTTGATCATGTTAACCATGATTTCGTCAGAGACTAAACCACCTTGGTCCATAATCTTCTTGGCTTCTAAACCCAAGGCAGTCTTTTGGGCAACTTGGGATCTCAACATATCACCAGTGGCCAAGTGACAAGCACAGTACTTTTCCTTCAAGTTTGGAGCTTGAGTACCCTTACCAGCACCTGGAGGACCAATCAAAACCATTCTTAAAGCAGGAGGTAAAGCTGGGATAATACCAGCCTTGACTTCTAATTCCTTAATTCTGTTTTCTAATTTTTCAACGAGTTGTTTTAATTCTTCAACAGCCATGGTGTATGTGTTTTATGTATATTTATGTATATTTATAAATTCAATTGATTGAGTTATGGATTAACAACAAAACAAAAATAAAAGGAAAAGGAAAAGAGTTTAAATTAGTAGAAAAAAATATGGTGGAGGAAGGGGTGGGAAAAAGCAATAACAATTTGAACAGACAAGTTTAAATAGGTAAAATTGAACAACGAAACTCTCTCTGAAACTGTTTGGAAAATTATTATGGGGGGAAAGCAGGTTGAGGGAGAGGAAAATAGGTGATGGATTGGGGGAGGGGGGGATGGATGGAAGAAAAAAAAACTGGAGATTCTCTCTCTCTCTCCC
This sequence comes from Ambrosiozyma vanderkliftii, assembly GCA_003705225.2. Classification (NCBI taxonomy): domain Eukaryota; kingdom Fungi; phylum Ascomycota; class Pichiomycetes; order Pichiales; family Pichiaceae; genus Ambrosiozyma; species Ambrosiozyma vanderkliftii. The sequence goes on from PPHW02000075.1 coordinate 11,040, forward strand.
CCCACGACAGCACCAGAGGAGGGGGGAGGAAGTAAACTTCTCCCAACAACCGAGAGCCAGGGGTATCATGCCAGGCTCGATATAAGACGAGGGAGGGCCCCAAGACGGCGGGACAATAACGCGTTGCTTGTTACCGAATGTCCGCGATTTCGCTTCCTCTTAAATGTTCAAATTTTCAGTCTCTCGGTAGGGTGGGGTTGATAAATATTAAATTAATTACTAGTAAACTAGTAAATACACTACTACTGTTACTAATAAGGTTACTGATAAACAAGTGTCATGTCATGTCATGTTCTATGTTATCTATATCGGCAATTGTGCATGGATATACATGTATGTATGTTTGTTATCATGTGTATGTATAACAATTGATTAGGTAGAATGAACGTTGGTATAACTTATATATAGATATATATATAGAGAGAGAATATATATAAAAACAATGAAATTTATTAATCAAGATAAGAAAAAAAAATTTGACACGTGAATGTATGTATGTATGTATATTTATGTATGTATATATGTATTATGAGGAGGGGAAGAGGAAAGACTGATGTTGTTGTTGTTGTTATTGTTTGTTGTCAGTTGTCGGTTGTGTAATCGTTGAATTCATTCATTCATCTAATCTAATATAGTATTATCTACTCTCTCTAAAACTTAACATCCCAAGAGTCCAACTTCATGGTACCGTTCTCTTGGAAGTTGATATGCATCTTGAAAGCATCCTTTAAAATGTGTGGTTCGTGTAAAGTCTTCTTCTTGGTACAGTAGAACAAGGCTCTTTCGTAATAATCATTCAATTGAGCTCTGTAATCTGGGTGAGCACAGTTGTCAATCATCAGCTTAACTCTCTCCTTTGGAGCTAAACCTCTCAAGTCAGCTAAACCAAAGTCAGTGACAATGATATCCAAATCATGTTCAGTTTGATCAATGTGAGAACAGAATGGAACCACACAAGAGATACCAGTTGGATCGGTCTTGGATGGTCTAGCAGCTGGTGTGTGCATGATGGATAACTTGGCATTTCTCAAGAAATCAGCAGAACCACCTAAACCGTTCAACATTCTTGAACCGTTAACGTTGGTAGAGTTAGCATGAGCATAGATATCAACTTCAACTGGAGTGTTCATGGCAATGACACCCAATCTTCTGATAATCTCTGGAGAGTTGGAGACAACTTGAGATCTCAAGATAATCTTATCCTTGTACATGTCCCAATTGTCGAAAATCTTCTTAAATCCGTCTGGAGACAATCTGATAGAAGTGGAGGTGGCGCAATCCATGGCACCGTTTTCAAAGAATGGTAAGAAGGAATCTTGCATAACTTCAGTCCAAACACTCAAGTTCTTAAATGATGAAGCTGCTAAACCATCAATGATAGCGTTAGCGACATTACCAATACCAGATTGTAATGGATGCAAGTTTTCAGGTAATCTACCAGCCTTAACTTCTTGTTCAAAGAATTCAATCAAATGGCCAGCAATCTTCTTTGACATTTCATCTGGAGCAGTTGGCACTGGAACCTTATCTGGGGTGGTTGATTCAACAACAGCGACAACCTTGGATGGATCAACTGGAATAGCGGTCAAACCATTTCTTTGAGCACAATCGGTGTATGGGTATGGTTGTCTAAATGGTGGGTTAACTGGCATGTCAATGTCGTGGATACCTTCAAATGATGGGGTAGCGGTGTTAAGTTCAATGATAATCTTATCAGAAACGGACAACATCTCTGGGGAACCACCAACGGCCGGACCAGGGACAATTGAACCATCTTCAGTGATGGCGGTGGCTTCAATGATGGTGAAATCTAACAAATCATTCTCCTTAAATCTAGTGTAGAAACCATAAGTTAAATCTTGAGGAAACATGGATAAATGCTTATCAAAGAACAGAGTTCTATTTTCATTGATAGCCTTAGAGATTGGCTTACCAACTTGATGAGGGGCTCTTCTTAACAACATGTCATTTTCAGCCCATCTTGATTCTTCAGGACCAGCAGAAGCACCAACAAACAAGTTGAAAGCTAATTTACCTTGCAAGTTGTTCTTTTCAACGTGTTCGGCTAAGGCAGTTGGAACAACCTTTGGAGCACCGACACCGGTGAAACCAGACCAACCCAAGTATTGACCGTGTTTGAATAATGGAATACATTCTTCAGCGGTTCTTAGTTTTTCCAAGTATGGAGCGTATCTAACTCTTTGTTTTAAGATTGCGGACATCTTGAATTTTTAGGTGTTAGAGTATAACAAATATATATATATATGTGTGTATATAATGTATGTAGAGAGATTATAAAAAAAAAGAGGAAGAGAGAAAGAGAGGAAAAGAGAGAAAGAGAGAGAAAGAGAAAACAATTGTAGTTTTAGGAAAAGAAAAAAAAAACAAGAAGAAGGAGGAGGGGGAATTGGATACAATTATATAAAAAAAACATAAAAACACCCCCAGATTTTTAATTAAAAACACCTTAAACTAACCACTAAAAGTTGAAGTTGAAAAATGGAAAGGTTGAAAAATAATTTAAAATAAATGTAAGGTCATCATGTTAGAGAGTCGGGAATTTCCAATCCATTCCAATCCGGTCCGTTATCACCCCCATTTAGTCGCGTCGATAGTTTGTTGTACGATTTTTTTTTTGTAAGGTAGATCCTTATTATGTATGTACACTATACGTTTTATACACCCCAAATAGAGGGAGGGTGAGAGTCAACAATGTTCCCCTCCATCTGTGTTGTTGAGCCCCCCAACATGTATCTATGTTACACAAACAAATAGAGGGGAATGAGGAGTATAAATGTATAAGAATATAAGTGTAGGTCCCTTCGACATATATATATATATATATCCTATTTTACGATAGTTAAATAAATATATAGATGGAGATATCAGCCATATCTATCTACGCGTGTAAAATATTTAATATTATTATTATTCATTTGACACACTAGAAATAAGACAATCGCCATTTCTTTATTATTATTATTATATCTCTCAGTCAATATCTTTCTCTCCCTCTCTCTCTCTTGATACTTACCTTACATCTCCTTCCACATAACCAATTGAAATACTATGATATATCCTGTTTCATGTCAAATCGACCTCGTCTAAAGAGAGAGACCGGAAACACATAAACTTCTCCACACTACAAGGCATGTACACCCCCTAAAACCATACTAAATTATCAATGATCTCAACTCCCTCAAGCCGTTGCTGTCCAATTAATGCTGTCTTTTACTATGTCTCATCAGTGAAAGAAAAGACAGGGCAGGGCAGAGAAAAAGACAGAGAGAGACAATTAAATTCCAAAGTCGGTTGCGATTTTTTTTTTCTTATTATTATTATTATTATTATTATTATTAGCAGGTGCAGTGCAGGTGCAGGCAGACTACACTTGCTGGGGGGGGGGAGCCCCTGTAAGGTAATCTCCTGGTGTCCCGCCTGGACTGTCCCCATCCCCCCTTGGAGCCCTGCTTCGCCCCCCGGCCAGCCCCTGATACTTCTTCCCGCCCTCCCCCTCTTCCGGAGAGATTTTTTTTTTTTCAAAAAAGAGCTAATATAATATTAGCTGCGACTTGCGACGCCCAAAAGTCCAGTCGCATAAACTGTGTGTAGGATTTTTATAGAGTATAATAAACAGTATTATTGTATGTAGAGGTATATATATATATATAAATAAATATATACCGGTCACGTACGTACGTATCCGTTCTTTTCACAAATTAACGGTATATGCATATATATATATGTATCCACATATTACATAACCAGCCAATCAGGTTGAAAGGAATAACAACAACACAACAACACAACAACACCAACATATATAATACTCTCTCCCTCTCTCTCTGTTCTTCTATTTGAAGATAAGCCAGTTGGAGAAAAGGAAGGTGTATCATATATAAAATTTTATAAGCGGAACCCGAAACCGTTTTTTTTTTTCAATCCAATTCATTTCCATTAATTGTTATATATTTACTAGATATATATATTTCGGAGGGGGTGAATGTTGGAGGGTGGATGGAAAACATTTAATAAGTCCCCTTGAATATATAATAATGCTACTATTACTTAGAATCATTATAATCATCATTATCATCATGTAATTATTAAAAGGGGAAGCAGAAGAAAGAAATAAAAAAAAAAAACCAAACCATTAATTAATTAAAAACTAAACTACTAAACTATTACTTTTGACTTATCCGCCGCCATTTCAAGGGATGTAGAATGTCAGCCATACATTGAAAACAAACAAGTAAATCAGTAACACACTCCAATGGAAACCGGGAAGAGATGAAATGTAAAACCATCCTATCCAAATGCTAATAAACGCGGCAAGTGATATCAATGACCGGAGTCGTTTCCTATATAAATAAACTTGTTGCTATTCTTCCAATTTAGAAAACTCGTGATTGTATCTACCATCAGCGATACATTCCTCCACGTAACCAACTTCAATGTGACATTTGTTGATATTCTTGCCAGATTCATTGAAGATTTGGTTCAATCTCCTCGTGACCGTGATCAAAAACAATTTATCCTCGTCACTTATCTCCTCGCAGTATGAACCAGATCTGGAAATGTACAATTTGAAACTCTTCATTTGATATCTGATATCATCCCCATCCGCAACCGTAGATGATGATGGAATGAAACATTTATCTAATTCTTGAACATTGCTCAATCTCCATCCAACGAGCGTTAGCTCTTCCAATTGTTCTAAAATGGATATGGTTTCAATTTCATCGGTATCCTTATTTTGAATAGGGTATTTTCTCTTCAAATTCAACCAGTTCAACCATGGATAATAATAAATGAATTTATTGTTCTCATAGTCCTCATTGAGGATGATCATGCTCATTTTCTTCAAATTGGTGTAGAATCTCGTTTGGAACATAAATAGCTCATCCTTGTCATTGTCTAAAAATCCCTTGAACCGTTCACTGGTGATAAATGCGGAATTTTCACCACTGTAGAACAAGGAAATCTCTGATGGGGAAGTGAAGTCATCTTGCTTCGTCACAATGGAATTTGGAGTTGGATAAATCGGTGAAAAGATGTCACTTAAACTCAATGGATGTTCCCATTTACAGTTGATCAACTTCAATGAGTCCAACATTAGCAACTTCCCATCCTTAGATCTGATCTTCCAATCAGAGAAGTCTGGTTTGTATTTAGGGTAAAAGTATTGATCTTTAGAAAGCAGAAATCCGTTCAGTGCTAGCCTTGATATTTTATGGAATTTTTGTAATTGTGTCAACTCAAACAAAGACTCGTCACTGGCCTCCTTAGAGTGTGTGATTAATCGAACATTGGTGATTTTATCTGATAAATCAACGTCGAATTTATCCTGGTATTTAAGACATCTCGCCGATGTCATCACTTCTATAATGAGTTCGTTTAGGTTATTGCATCCGGATAGTATATCCTTCATTGATATGTTCCATTCACCGTAGTTGGTGGCCTTTCTATCGTTTAAATCACTAAACACCCGGATACTTCTCACCAACTCCTTGTTTTTAAACGTCTCTTTGAATGTTTCAAACTGAGGCCATGTTAATTTCACTCCTTCGTAAATCAAATCGAAAAACTTGACTCTGTGTTTAGAAGACACGGTTGATAAATTGATCACATCCTGTCTCGATAACTGTCCTTGCTTTATTATAACCATAATCACTTCAAAGGGGAGGTTTAAGAGCATATTGGGAAACTTGGTATCATTATTATTGACATTGTCATTGTCATTATCATTATTATTATTATAGTCGTCGTCGAGCTTCACTCTTTTCGTTATGTTATGATTGTCTGTGTTTGTTGCTTCTCTTTTTCTAATCTCCAGGAGACTTTCTCCACAAACCGTACTCATTTGTATATTGCTATGTATGTATGTATTTATGGATAGATATCTGGTTATTATTACAAATTGATAGACTGGATATATATATATAGATATAGTAATTTAATGATTATGGATTAAAATGAATGGTATCTTATACCAACTAGATTCAATTTCAATTAACAACAATACTGGTAACTAACTACATATTATATAAATATTTAATATTTGTATGACTGAATTTGTTTATATAGGCGATATAGCCATGCCAGCCTTTTTTTTTTTTTCTTTTTTTCTCTCGTTTCTTTTTTTTTTTTTGTTTTTTATAAGGCAATAAATAAATAGAGGAGGGAGCCATACATTATTTCGGAATTAATGGAGATCTGAAAATTTTACTAGGCAATACTATTGATTATTTATGTAATTAATATATTATTGTCATTGTCGTTATATAAGACATCTGTTTAGTAAAGTGTAAGAGATACAAAAGTTTTTATCGTCCTTGTTCTAAAAAAGAATAAAAAGAAAAACCCCAATTGTGTGGTTCTAAATTCCAATTTCTCCTCAGTTCAGTAACTGATGATATCAGTACCAAGTTCCTCTTCATCAAAATCATCAAACTCATAGGCAAACTCGTGCTTATTCTGATCATACTTATCCCACTTCTTTTGCAACTTTTGCATGGAAAAGGAAGCTGTGGCATTTCCAAACTCACCCATCAAATCGTAAAACTTCAACACTAATTCCCGATGCTCCTTCTCCACGCAGTTCAGCCCAACAATGTACATAGGTAGTTGCAACAGCATCAACGCATAAGAGTGCACTCTCTTGCGAGATTTCAAGAAAATCATGTTCCCTAATGTCTCCCTGACAAGCGATTGAACAACAAAATGATTCTTAGGAAACTGACAGATCATAGCAGTGATCAATAACGAAGCACAGTTCACCAATGCATGATGGGAAATGTCATACCAGCAAATATACTCAGTAGTAGCATCTGGTAATTCAATCGCAGCTATAGCTTCGCTGGATATAGGTTCAAAGTCTATTGGTGGACGTTTATTGTTCTCAGGATGTAGAAAATGGTCCTTGGGGATGATTCCGTTTTCACTAACGATGCAAAATTTGGATTGTTCATTAAACAAAGTGATCAGATCCGAAATCGCCCTTGCATCAATGTCAGGTCTAGGTTTCATTGGATTATCGTCCATGGCCTTTCTTGCCTTTCTCATGTATTTAACCAATGTTTGTAATGCAATTCCCAACTTGTTGGTGTACCCGAAAAGAATGTTAAACCCATCCCTTCTACTCAACTTCATTCTCTGTAAATACGTTTCCAAATTGGTCAAATCAAAAATCATAGTGTCAAACTCCTTATCGCTCTCCATAGTACCACCCATAGGTGCTGATAAACTTGCCACCAATTCAATGGAAATATACCATGCACGGCAAAATGCAATGACATATGAGTTTCTCTTGTATAACTTTAGATTATCATTCGATGGAGCATATGTGGTTAATAGCTCCTTTGCTGCTCGTAAATGTGGTCTCCATTTTTGAATGTTCGACACCGCAGTGTATGACGTTAAAAGCAGCACAGTTAAAATCATCGGCTCGATGTTTTGTCTTAATTTGTTTTCATCAGACAACACAGATGACAGTAGTTGCATACATGTGGAAAGATATGAACAATAGCTTGATTCATCTTTAGGATCATTCGATTTTCTGTGCGCCTGTAAAGCACCACATGCCATTATGGCAGCCATTAAATAGTTATTGTCCTTGGAATAAGTCAATAGAATGTCTCTAGCTGGATTTAATTTAGGTGATGGGGTACAAGGTGAGATAACTCTTGTGAAATCATAGTAAAACAAATCTAAATATGTTCTATGGGTACCTTGGAATTGGAAGTAATCTAATGGGAAAGGGGTTATAGCAATATCTGGAGAATTACTATTCTCATCATCTGATTTTTTGTTATTATAATCGCAATGTTCAAAGAGTTGTAGTATAGGAGACATGGATGCTTCGATGCCAGCGATAGCGGTGTTGGTGTTGTTCTTAACTTCATCAAGTCTATAAGTTAATATATCATTCAAACTATGAGCCAAGGAATTCGCAGTCAAAGTTGGGTCAAAGTTTGGGTCATTGGCAATTGATAACTCTAAATCAAGTTGTAGGTTAGATCCAGGATCCGAGGATGTAGGTGGTGTATTCAGCACTAAACCTCCGGATATTGGTGATGGTATGTGTTTATTGTTTAGTGCAATATTAGATGAAGAGGCATGTATCTGTGCACCACCTCCTACACCTGTGACTGATCCTTCTCCTGAGCCTGTGACTGCTCCTGGGCCTACTCCACCAGAACTTCCTCCTGCTGTCGTATATCCACCATCTGGGGTTAATGATTGTGCATCGGGACTTGGATTTGAAACATGTGATAAAGGTGATGTACTATGAGTTGATGGTGCAGAATTATGAGGCATCGAAATTATCGGTAGTCGTATTGGAGGTGTATTCGTCACAGGACTGTGTTGATATCCAAGATAACCTGGACTGGTATAATGATTGGGCTCGGGGAAAGAGCTGTATAGAGGAGGTAGTATATTATTGGCAGGGGGTAAAGCAGGTCTGTTGGTATTTAATAGTGGATACCGTTGACTACCATTACTTCCCCGTTGTCCTGGATATTGTTTATCTGGTTGTGTACTTCCTATAGGTCCATTGCTGAAGTTGTTTGTAGTTTGTGATGAGATGTTATTACCATTTTTTAGTTTGGTCTTTCTAACCTTCGGAGGAATGTAAACACACTGTTTTCCTAATCTCTTACAGTGCCAGCATATTGGTTTTCCTTCATCACACTATATTGAAATGCCAAATGTATTATTGCAAATGGGCATAAAGTTGTTAGTAAAATCATTTTATTTTTTTTTTTTGAACGTTTTGTTGCTTTTCTTGAGAGAGAGAGACGGATCTATCTAATATAACAAGCATACCTTTATTTTTCTTCTTTTGCACTCTTTGCAGCCAGCCTTTGAGTATTTTCGTTTCTTCGTAGGCCGGTCCTCTTGATTATTAAAAGTATCCATGGTTGAATATTCTATATATATATATATATATATATATCTGTGTGTATGTCTGAGTCTCTGTTGTCTAAATTACAAATACTGATGGTTTAAACCATTAAGAAAAAAAAAAAGGTCATCATCATTGTTTATTATTTTATTATATTAATTTTTTGACGGTAGTTAAAATAAAAAGGAAAAGGAAAAGAAAAAGAAAAAAAATTTAATATGTGAGAGTCTCTTCCTTCTCTGCCTTGTTTTTTTTTTTATTTTATTTTTTTTATGACGTCGTTTTTTTAGTCTCTATCTATTTTTATATGATAACTATATGATATATGATATATGATATATGATATATGATAACACTCGTAGTCAAAACAGCTAATGTGGTTGGATGTAAATTCTCAATTACTGTCTGGTTTGTAATACCACACAATAAAAGTGGTATTGTGATCAAAAACATATTCATAATGCATCGGATTTTACTTTCCATTAGTGGTAAGCCATATATCTGATAAGCATTCTGGACAAGCATCTGGACAATAAGATGGGCGGGAAAGAGCAGTATATCTTTACGAGGTTTTTATTTTTTCCATAGTCTTTAAGTTTAAGTTAATATATCTAATTAGGTGTGAATATACATCAAAAAATACAGTAACTGCTCAAGAAAACAGTGAGTGTAATGTACATTATAATAATCATAAAAAACATGTAAAAATCGAAATGTCTCAGTTAAATTGGTTCTTCTTTTTTTTTTTTGAAAGAGACCCAGCTCCATCATTATAATTTACTTTTCAAGCTCTTAACTAAATCTAAAACCTTGGCACTAGCTCCCCACGACATCTCCATACCAGAACCGGCAAAGCCATAACAGTCAATTATGTTAACACCGTTGACCACCTTCTTCGAGATCTTCACACCGCCCTTTCTAGCAGGTCTGAAACCGACATTGACTCTTTTTATGTCAAATTTGCCATCAATTAACAACTCTGGGAATCTTTCAATGGCATACTTGATGATATTATGGGTCTCCATTGGCCATGGGTTAGGATCCAAGCTATTTGGAACCTTAGTTCCACCAACAATGATACCACCGTCAAGAGGTCTTGGAATGACAAATGTCCATAATCCATTAGCCAATTGATAAGTGACTGTCTTATTCAGATATTCAGAACCTAATGGAGCTCTAACTAGTAGTGTTTGACCTCTTATTGGGAAACTTTCAGGGTCCCAGGAGCCATCATATTGTAAACCCATACCGGTACAGTTGATAATGGTATCTGGTGAAAAAAGATCATGGATCTGCTGTAATGACTTGGCCTCTAATTGTTGCAACTTAACACCATAAGTCAAGGTTAATTTGTCCTCTAAAAATGCAAGGTATTTAGGAGAGTTAATACACCAGGTTTTATAACTGGCACCAAATTTAATACCTTTTGGCAATTCAGATTTTGGTAAAACCTTAAAGTCTTCAACAACTCCGAGTAGTCCAGGAGCCAAGTTTTCATAAAGTGGATCAGACTTTTCAATGTAATCGTAACCAGGCATGAACTTAACAGTACTTTCAGGAAACTCAACAGCCAATTGTTTCATTTTGCTATATGTAACCTTAGTTAACTCCCTGTCTCTAGCTTCAATGTCTGATTTGGAAGGGAATGGTCTGAAATGTGCACCACTCTTAGAGGAGGTATATTCAGGCTTTAACACACCAGTGGATGGGAAATCTTTGGCGACAATGGTGACATCTGTGTAACCATTGGTGACTAGGTCATATGCACATGATAGACCAGCAACACCAGCACCAACAACAACAATTTTAGGAGACATTTTTTGAGTTGTTTTTTTTTTAGTAAATTTGCAATTGAATTATTATGAAATAAATCCAATTGAGATATTAATTGGTTTCAGAAATAGGGCTAGGTATATATACTCTCGATCCTTATCAATTATGAATGAAAAGTATGAAAAATAAACGGGTATGACTTATCTTCTGTAACAATCGATGGCCTCATTTTACCGACTGGGACGGAAGTTAGCCGATTTTCTGCCAGTTCCTTTTCATTGAGCTCGTATGTTTTCTTGATTTGTATGGAGGTTATTTATTGTATTATCCACCTGTTTTTTTTTTTTGTTATTATTAAAGCCACGGTTGGTTAACTTAAACTGTATCTCTCTATATTATCTTTTGCTTCTTTCTCATTCCATTATGACTGATAATGAAGTTGAAAAGTTTCGTTACATAACTAAAGTTAGTGCTAAAACTGACTTTTATTTACTGCCTCCCAATTTACGCTAAATTTCGAACCAAATAGACAGCAACTTTAAGAAAGATATCTGTAGTCATTATTTAAACAATACAGTAGATGACGGAAATAGAGAAAAGAAGCCGGTGACAGTTATGAAAATGGATTCAATAGTGTTACTTAATGTGAAATAGCCTACATACCCGTGGTATCAGATCGACACCTAACTACCAGGGCTCTTCGTCAATCGACGTAAAATATTTATTCGTCTTATTACCTGCATCATTTTATACGTAAATTTATTTTCAGTGCAATTACTTATAATGGGATTAAGAATAGAATGATATCCATTAATATATATTTAAAAGTAGATAAATGGCCTGTAATTGAACGATGCATGTTGTGCTTAAAGCAACTATGTGGAGACGCTTCACCTTTCTCCCATTTGATTCTTTTTCCCTTTGACTATATTTTAAATTAGTTCAGTGGTTCCTATTCTTAATGAGAAACTAATATTAGTGGGCGAATTGCATCATTATTATTCTCATATGTTTAGTATTCTAAAGAACCCAAATGATTATCTGTCCTTAGAATTGAGTAAGGAGTTCCTCACAATCAAATTTGTTTCATAATAAACCCCCTTTTCCATTACTGCTGCTTCTGTTGCCAGTTACTTTTACCCCATATCAAACGATTCCTATTAACATCATTCCTCTATTACTGAAATTTCCGCTAAACCTGAGGAAACTTCTTACCTCAAAATCTCTAACTTGTATATCAGCACAAGCCGCCCTCTTTCAGAACCCACTCTCACCGTTATGATCGAATGATATCATGTTCCCATGTCTGATTGCTTCAGTTGTATTTCTCTGATTTATATTCCTCATTGGCCTCTTTTTGCTGCTTGGGGGTACTCTTTCCAATTCATACTTTACATTAACCAACGATTCTTAAGGCATATTCACTGCTTAAAGATTTCTAACTACTATTCGGAATCTCACGACTCCTTCCAACACACAATTGACTCTTTTAACTAGCCAATTAATAAACCATATATTATTACGCCCATCATATTTTCTTTGATAAGTTTAGATACAAATAATTTTCACTAAGAATAAAGAGTACGTGATCCTCTTTCATCAATATACTTGATGGCTATGCAAGATTAAGATCCCCATACTAATCTTAAGAGAGCCCAGCCCATACAAATTTTAAAACTTCCCAAAATCGCGTTTTCTTTTTTTTGGCTGTGATTCCCGAATTTTCAACATTCATACTGGCCATATAAAGTGTGTCTCTATAATGAATTTTCATGCAATGAAGAAAACAGTTTTATCTTTTCTGTCAGCTGGAATACAATATTCTTTATTGGGGCTAAATTTGACTCTTATAGTATTTTTTTTAACACAAAAATTAAATCAATTGAATTGATCTTAAAATAAGCCATAATTTATGATTACCACTTTATACCCACTTTCGGACCAAATATCCGATAAAACCAAGAAATTGAAAACTCCCTGACTTTTTTTTCAATTTTTTTCAATTTTGAAAATCCAATTTTTGAGAAAAAGGCTTGTGCGGCTCAAAGCTTATTTTTGCCCATAGTTAAGGACGCCCGAGACATCCCAATCGTGCATTTCTCCTCTTATACCCGATACGAGCGCTTACACCCGCAGGTCCAAAATTTCGACGAATTTACGATATGGCTTAGCTAATATATTCGTTAGATAGCCCTGCTCCGGAATAGTGATTCTGTCTTTTCAGATCGTTCGTAGCTTGTCTGTAGCGTGAGTTATGGGCATGTAAAGTTCGAGAATTTTCAGATTTCAGACTGGGGGTTGAACCTGGGACCCTCGGGGTTTGAAAAAAGAAAATGTCTTAGACCGTTGAGCTATTCGGTCAATTTTGCGAATTTCGATGGCCCCGGTTGAACATACCCAGAGGTGCTCGAAATAAAAAATTGCGTCAGATATTACGTAAGCACGTTTGTTAAGGAAACTCTTCAAATGTTTTTATTAAGTATTCCAATGGTACATTTTATCAAAGAAAAACATAATAATAGTAAAGATATTATCAGATAACATATATTCTAAATTAAAAATTGGTTATTAAGCAACTAAGAGTATTACAATTGTCAATCAAAATTATATCATTGCTTACGTCAGCAATTACATTAATATACTTGAGTATTGTGTTTCGAATACTGATTATAGTAAAAAAACGTATATGTCATAATAAAGCTGTTATTCTATATCAAATATAAAACAACTACCGAATAATTATATGTAAGGTTGTATGTACATAAGTGAACGATCAACCATGGTGTGTCTTAAACCCATGCTTTTTCACCTCAACTGTCTTGTTATTATCATATTTATTCATTTGTGCGAGTTAATAATTAGTTCTGAATACTATATATATTATTAATAGATACATACTATAATAATGATAGCTTTTAGGAACACCAAATACATTGTATGATATATTGTTGAAAGGTGTAAAAGTCCTATTGGTTTGTGTCATTTAAGCCAGTACTGTCACATTTCATTGTACCATAAGCCATTTAATTGTGCTTTGAGTTTTATTTAATTTCAATCATAGATACATAAGATCCATGTTATACTAATTGTGAAATTAAATTGCCATTAGGAGATATATCCAGCTGTTAATAATCACTGTTTCTCAAAACTGACTTTGAGCTCCCATTCCTGCTTACGTAATGTATTTGCTAATCAAACATTTTGTATGGTAAAAAATAATTATGCAAGTTGGTTAAACCCTAATTTGAAGTCGATCGACTCTCAATCGACTGAATAAAAATAATGATCTCGCTTTAAAAAATACCTAATATAGATAAGAAATCATTGTATATGAAGTATTCGTTCTTTTTGTAGATGAACTGTGACCATCCAATATTGCACTATCGATGAAATATCCATTAACTAATCCACCTAATAGGGTCCTTCAATTGGATTCCAAGCTATTGGACAATGAGGTTTTTGACCTTTTAAATAAACAAATCTCCCAATCATTGACAGATCCAAAATTACCAACCTTCTTCCAAAGATTAAACTCAAGATACTCTAAAGAGGTGGAACTACTATTAAAGCTACTTATATTTAAATTTACCATATGGGATAAGAACTCGAGTTATGGACTGATGTTACAGAATTTGAAACTTGCAGACTCCAACGGTAGACAGAAAAGTATACAGGGAGGTTTATCAAAAATAAAGAAATTTCTCCTTTTGGGAAGTATAGTATCTTCACACCTAGTTGAAAAAATGGAATCCTATTTATATTCACTTGATGACGATGATGAAGATGAAATTTCAAATGATGAAGAAATGTACAATAATGAAAAATCAATAACGTTGCAAAGAAAGCTCAGAAGACGTATAAAATATTTACTATTACTGTTAAGAAACAATCTACCTTTCCTACGTAAGCTTATTGGCACTGTTTCATTGGCCAACTTTGTGATGTTTTTAATTGATGGCAAGTATCCGAATTTTCTAAACAGAATATTAAGGATACGGTATGAGGCATTGATTCCAACTGGTGTTTCTTGGGCTTCTAATCCAGAATCTATATCATATGAATTCCAGGACAGACAATTGGTTTGGAACACATTGACTGAATTTTTAGTGTTTATTGTTCCTGTATTATCATTACCTAAGTTCACGAAAAAGATCTTGAAATTGGTCATTTCTGGAAAACCAAGTTCTGATGATACACTTAACCCATCTGAGGAGTCCATGTTTAAATTCCTCCCTGAACGTTGTTGTGCCATTTGCTATCAACAGTCCACATTGGCAAACCATGGAAATGGTGATGTATCTGTTGAAGACAATTTAATCACCAATCCATATGAGACAAACTGTGGCCACATATACTGCTATTACTGTCTTGTGTCAAAACTAGAAGAATGGAAAATAAGATCGCTTGATGAGGGAGAAACTGTTCATTGGGGTTGTTTGCGTTGCGGACAATCGGTTGAGTACTGTAAAGTATATGCAGGTGATTCAGAAGATATATTGTTGCTCAACAGTTTGGAAATGAGCAGTGATGAAGAAGAAGAAGAGGAACAAGTTCTTGATAATGTAGTTGAGGAAGAAGAGGAAAGCTTCAGCGATGAAGCTAATGAAAGCGAAGATTTACATGATGATAACGATCATAATGAAGATAATGATGATACTGAGGAGGATGAAAGTGAAGAAGATGAAGAGGGAATTGAAGAAGTTGATAATGGTACAGACTCTGGAAGTGAAGGCTATGATTATGATCAAGACGAATTGTTTTAATGTATATACCCACTATTCTTTTTTTCTACATTTTATTATTTACTTATAACTTTAATCGATGTAAATTAAATTATTGTGTAATTAAATCGTTTCCATTGAGAATTAAAGAGTGAATGGAATTAAACATGCAAAGAAGTCTAAGCATGCAGGAAAACAGTTAATTCGAAATAAAGGGGATATCCGATAGATAAGAAAGAGAACTGAAAGAAAGATAGGACCAAACTCCAATGAATGAAATCAAAATTAGAGTAAACTTTGCAAAAACAATTTCTTTTAATGAATAAATGATTGTTTCTTGTAGTTATAAGGAAACATAAAGAGTAGAAAAGTAAAAATACAAATAAAATGATGAATAGTCAATCGAAATCAATTGATCATCTTTGAAGCAACTATGAAGCAGAATGGGGATTGCAACAAGTCTGTGAAAAAAAAAAAACGTCAATGCCTGAGAAGTCAAAAAAGGGGGTAGGTAAGTAAATAACTAAAATAAGGTAATTATCTATAGAGTTGGTAATAAGGGTATCATTGTTGTCCTTAGATCAATAGGGATAATAAAACGGCGAAACCACCGAATAAGGATGAAACAGTTATAGCATTAGCACCACCTTCTAATAAGGAGACACTGGAACCAGAACCAGCACCGGCGCCAGCTGCACCGGCGGCAGGTGAGGTGGAAATGGTTGCAATAGTACTGACAACAACAGAAATACCAGTGGTCTCACCAGCAGCTTCACCAGTGGCTTCACCAGCAGCAGCAGTGGCAGTGGTAGTCACTGGGGCAGCAGTGGCAGCGGCTTCAGCGGCTGGTGCAGTGGTATCGGCGGCTTTAGTGTATATAACCTCAGTAACGTAGGTGGTCTCAACAACAGAGGTATCAGAATTGACGTTAGTTGTAACTGCTTCAGAACATCCACCTTCATCACAGTTGGTGACTGTAACGTAAACTGTAGTAGCAATAGTAGTTAAGTAAACATCAGTGGTAGTGACAGGGAATGTTGTGTACTTCTCAGTAGCACCTTCGGAAGAAGAACATGGAACAGTGATTGTCTTGGTGATCTCCTTAGTGGTGGTAGAAATTGGGCAGTAAGTAGTGTAAACGATGTCATTTTCAGTGACAGTAGTGACACCAGTTTCAACCGGAACTTCAGAACACTTGTTATCTGAACAAGAGGTGACAGTAATAGTGGTGGTGGAGCCTGGACAGTAGGTGGTGTATTCAGTGACAACACTTGTGGTAACGGCCTCAACATAGGTTTCGGTGGTTGACACTGGACAGTATGTTGTGTAAACAGTGTCGTTTTCAGTGACTGTGGTGACACCAGTGGTGACTGGGATTTCAGAGCACTTATCATCTGAACAAGAAGTGATGGTGATGATGGTGGTAGAAACAACAGTGGTGGTGATCACAACTGATGGAGCAGTAGTTTCTGGGGCACTGAATGGGGTAGTAGTGACGACCTCTGATGAAGCAGGAGTAGAAGCTGGAGTAGAAATGACTTCAGAGGAAGACGAGGAAGATGAGGCTATTTCAGATGTGGTAGCAATAGCAGTAACTGTGAAGACACTGCTGTACTCTCTCTTTGCCAAGTTACCACCGTAAACGGTAACAAAGAAAATACCAATGTAGTAATCCTTGAATAGGGTGATTGGACCATGACAGTCAAAGTTAGACAATTCGTAAGCTGGGTTAGCAGCTGGGAAGGTTAAGTCTAATTCAAAGTCAGTGGCAGCGTTGACGGTCCATGTCAGGGGAGCGCTACCTGGGTTCTCAAAAGAAGCGCTGAAAGAGTCTGGATTGAACTCCCAACCATAGAATCCTTGGTTATCAACATCAGCATATAAATCGAAGGAGTTAAAATTGATGGCAGATGGAACGTAAATTTCCCAGTAAACTTCACTTCCAGAGAAGTAACCGACACCCCATGGGACAGGAGCCGAATAGTTAGAGTAAGTAGCAGCCTTAGCAAATGACACTAATGAAGCTAAAGTTAAAGCGATTGAGGATAACTTCATTTTATGTATACAATAATATGTTAACGTATAGGCTATACCGAAAGTAAAATGGGAAAAAAAAAGGGGAGGGCATAGAAGAGGGAAAATATATCTAAGCACTAAGAACTGGGAATCAACAGAGCTTATATATTATTATTATTCAAGAGAATAATTCTCTTTCCTGTCTTGAAAGCAACTCCTTTTTTTTTACCCTTTTGATCTTCAGAGAGATACAGACATACATACAGACAGACAGAGAAGGAGAAAGGGAGAAAGAAGGGGACTGGGTTTTTTAATGGAATTTTCCTTACGGAAATGGCTATAATGGGGTTACTCATTTATTGTTTACCTTCCCTTTTCCGTAGACACAACTAAAATACATCATGGCACAATGGGTGTTGTTGTAAACAATAAGGGAATAAGGTTTAATTGGTTGCCCATGAATGCGGCAAAGAACTTTTTTGAGTTTAAGAACCAAAAAAACTTAAAATTGAACTATTATTTAACTGCCGTATAATCGATTAATTTATTTTGGTTCAATTCATTGTTTGTAGAATAACCATTCCTTCATTCATAAATCCACTCATTCAAACTATTATTAATCATTAGTGAAAGTGCAGGTTTTCTTTTTACGTTATTATTTTCTTGATTTCTGATGTTCTTGATATCAGTGGTGATATTTAGGAACGCGTTTATTTGGTGAAACAATTACCATTATGAGAACCCCCCACCACCACCACAATGGTTGATGTATGTACTTGTTGTACTGTTCTCACCGCCCTTCCTAAATGGGGCATCTCAAATTGGGCACGATTCAATTAAAAAAAGATTTTAGAATGGAAGCTAATGTGTGTATAAAGGCTTAAATGTGCACGATCGCGTTGATTTGTTGATGGTAACAATGCTTATTTATTGTCATGGTAGTTACGGGTTGAAATCTAGGTATTATTCTTGATGAACCATATAGTCTGTTAGACATTCACGTTTGAATCTATTCACCTCCTTTAAGTACCGTTCCTTTTTTTTTTTCTTGTAGATTTACGTTTTGATCTGTTCATGTTTATCTTTCCCGTTTACTTTTACATAGAAGTAGGTATGTAATGTATTTCATTTGTAATCACTTTTCAATTGGATTTAATGGTGCATGTATGTATCTGATTTCACACTACGCGATTGTCCCCCTTCTAAAATGAAATGAAACCGAATAACTGGAAAAACATAGAGAGAACATAGAGAGAAGGAAATTAATTTATCTATCATCATCAAACTTGTTCAATTAATTCTCTCTCATATACATATATATATATATTATATATGATTTATACAACATACAATTCAAGAGAACATTTTACTGCCACGGTTGTTGTTCTTCTTCTCGTTATTAACTGGTTGGTTGGTTGTGGTAAGGGGTAAAAAGAGAATGATTTTTATTTAGTTACTTAATAGACTTCTCCTTCAAAAGAGTGCGATCGTTTTGTGGATACATTGTAATGTATTACAAAAAAAAAATGCAGTTACTGCAAGATTGATGAGGCTATATATCGATTGATCGTCGATGTAATTAATATAATAAATTAATAATATATAATTTATTAAGGATTGTCTGTTTTATGTCGATCGATGGGTTTTTACGGCCTAATAATTGTCGCTTGCCCTGCGTGATGATTGTGTTATTAAATTAAAATAATTTTAATTAAATTTTTAATGATTGATAACAGTGATTGTTAATAAGCCTTTCTAATGAGTATTAGATTAAATTAAAGTTTATCAAAAGTGTGTAATTATCCTGTAATAATCCTTAATTAAAGCTTACATTTGTATTTATATATTTAGAGAGCTAGAGAGCCCACCAATGGGCATTTCAATATTCTAACCACTAATATATCTTCACCTCAACTACTTATCACCTTTTTGATATATATAGATATCAAGAATTGTGCATGGCTGGTGCCGCGGCATATCAAATATCCTAATTTCAGATAAATATATGACATATCACATTTTGATGATAGAAGAAAAAGGAGGATGTCCTTTTTCAAAATTGTTCTTTTACTAATTTAAAATAAATAAAATGTGTGTGTGTGCGTGTGTGTGTTTTTATTTCTTTTTTTTTTTCCTTCTATTTTTTATTGTTCTCTCATTTATAAATATACTTTTTTTTCTAGTAATATATTTAAGTTAAAGTATTAATCAATATATGTTTGTGATTACGACTATTGTATGAGTATTTAGATTTTCCTATTACTGACTAAATATGTGCTATTTGGGGACTTGTTTTGGCTAGATGGAGGTATTATAATTATTTAAAGATTTAAAGTATGCACCGTGTTTTTTTAGAGTTTTTCAATCGTGGTCCGTGTTTGCCTTATTCCGGTTAAACTCCTACAAACCTAATTTATGTAGTATACAGTAGGACAGTGTTAGTCCTATCTTAGGTTATATTGTAATGGTACTTAGATAGTGGTTGTTTTTTTTTGGTATGTTTGGTTGTTGTGAGAATTGACTTCCCCCACTTGTAAGAATAGTAACATAAGCTTGGCCCTATTCTAGTTAAACTAACATCCAAGTAAAAAGGAAACTAATCACAATACATACAAGCACTCACATAGATGATCCCCAAAAACCCTCATCTACTGTAAATGCTCTCTATAATAGGATTTGCCACTGAGTTTAGGTTAATCGTTTAATGTGTGCAGGTAGTATTTTACACTTTTTTTTTAGCTTGGCTTCACAGAGTCGGTTTCCCTTTATACTAGCTAAGATTGTTTTTTTTTTTTGGTTTACTCCGAGCATATACAGGTAATTTAATCTAATCAATTAATATATTCAATTCTTAATCTCAGATCAAATTTAACTGATATATATATATATGTCCAGTCCATTGCATACATCCATTATACATATATATTGTATGGTTATATAGATATTACATAAACAGCATCTAATAACGTACGGTAGCGGCCAATATATATATATATATATATATAGTCCCACGAGGGAATCTGAGAAAACGTGGTGTGTACGATCGGCTAATCAGTCTAAGATACTGGCTAATTGCCATAAGGTGCTGGTTCTAGTTCTGGCATCGATTTACCTACCCAACCCAAATTGAACGTTTTTTGCTCTCCATTTATGGATAGATGCACGATGTGCACCTTTTTTTTCAATTGTTCCTTCACTTGCATTGTGTCTTTTGGCTTCACACCCAAAAAAACACCGCATATATAATCCGCTTTCACGTGACGTGCATTATTATTTAATATGAATGAAAATGAATTGGGTTTCCGTTCTCCGTATTCTCAATAGTCATCTCCTCTTTTTGCCATTCTTGAAGTTCTATTGTCATTGGTGTGTGATAAAACCACAGTCTATATATATCACAATATACATTCTGCAACCAACTACAATTCACGATCGTTAATATCTGTCTCCGTTTAATGTTTTTATCTGATAACTAGGCTACTAATATATGACCGAGAATGATACGATTTCTGATGGCATGGGCCTGAAAGAAAGAAAAAAAATTCTCTTTCATGCTTCTTCTTCTTCTTCTTCTTCTTCTTCTTCTTCTTCTTCTTCTAGTTTCCTTCTCTCTAACCATACAGATTTGGAATGGTATATCTTCTCTTTCTGTGTCTCTGTGTCTCTGTGTATATGTATATGTATATGCAATGGCTGTTTGTATTCTTTTCCGCTATTGTACAATTTCATATGCATCTAAAAAAGGCGAAGAAAACCTATGTATGCAAGCTATTGTTTATTTGGATGTTACATGAAAAAACCTAGTTTTCTTCTGGTATGATATGATATAGATATTAGTATATATGTAACAATAAGAAGATAATAGTAATTCAATTGGTTTGTATGCCGTGGTATGTTACTAAAAGAGGAGAAGTACACACAACTATCCAAAACTAGCATTCACCTCTCTCCCAAAGAGTCAGAGGAGTATACTCTATTTGTATATACAAATAGGGTATATGTGCTAGCATGCACATGCAGTTTCCACTTTCTGGTGAAAAATATGTATGTGAATGAAAAAGGAGAAGAAATTAGGAGAAATAATACAGCATGGAACACCCGCAGATGTTTTTTGCTGAGCTATTTGGTGCAAGTTTATTTCGTTTATTCTCTTGGATATTTCATTTGCTTTCTTCATGTATAATCTAATGTATCTTAATTCCAAATGCCATATATATATATATTTAGATTCAATGAGGGCTTTGTTTACATTTTACTTTTTAATCGCCCTTATTTTTAATATGTATATGGCCTTTTCGCTTTGATGAATAGAATGCGCCAATTATTTTACTCCATGGTGGAGATAAATAGTTTCTTCATATGGATTTTACAATAAAAGATTGGCAATATAATCATTGTCATCTTTTTTATACAGCTGAAATTATATATAAATAAGAAAATTGGGCCTGGTAATGATCTTTTTAATATGGCGGTTTGCTTTTTCAACACCTCTATTCAGATTACTTGTTTGTTGACTTTTCTCTTTTAATGCATGTTTTCTAATCCTAATTTTCGTGTAAATATGTATCCATGCCTATTGTAAATGTATGAATTATATTTCAGGGTCTTTCAGTCATATACAAGGATGCTCTTTTTTTGGGGGGGGGAGTGGGGGTTGGTGCTGTGACTCTCGGTGTCATTTACAAACTACAGTCTCATCTTCATTGTGTCGTTGGTATTCCAGTTTTCGGATCAATGGCTAATTCCACTTTAATAAAAAGGTTTCTACTACCTATTTCTAAGATTATCATAAAGAAGTTGACTAAATATCTACTTTTCAACTTATTTGTGTCTGAATATTAAATTTAAATATGCTCAAATTAAGTGCTCTCCCTTTTTCCTACAAGAAATAAAATCTGTATTCATCCCCTAATTTATAATTTCCTCTATTTTTAGATATACTTGGTCTTTTTTTACTTTTCTTTATTTATGATTTCATACTTTTTTGGTAGTTTCGCCTAAAATGGGATTTACAAGAACTATATTATGTCTCTTATAACTGGTGTTTGTATTACTCTTCACATGATGTTTATTCTGAACTTCTGATGTCTTTAACTCTTGGAGCCATATCAATCAATCCCTTATTTAGAATCTGATATCAACAGTATGTTCCATGTATTATCTTTTAACAATGATCATCTGATATTACCATGGCTTTTCCCATTTCAATTGGCATTGCTATTATTATATATATTCTTTGCCCTTCTTTTTCAGAGAAGAGAGTCTCTCCTTACCTCCCTAATCAGTCATCCTTTAGTAGTGTTACCAATGTTGCCACCACATTATTTGCTTCATCCGCTAGCCTAGATTTTATTTGACATCGATCTAAATACTTTAGGAACCTCTGTTTTGGGCTACCCTTAATTGATAATAGTATTACGTTTATCCTTATTTTTTATCACACTTTTGATGGCTGTGCAATATTTCCCATTTGCTTCCAAAAACTCCAACTCCTGAAAGCCATCAGGTTTCCTGTGTCATGGTTGGGATTTTAATCCTCTGTTTCACGGATTTTTGGAATTAATTATATATATAAGGTATTCTTATGTAATATCTGATTGGATTACACTTTTGGTATACAGTCTAATGTATCTCAATTCCATATGACACACAATGAGAGATTTAGTGAAAAAATATTGGTTTTACAATAGTAGTAAAGTAGCATTAATTATATCTTTTTTTTATATAAAATTACATATGAATTGAAGTTAGTGATGAGAGCTCATTTCTAAAGCTGTATTTAGTGTAGATATATTCATTATATAGATTTTGTTCCCTGTGACTAATGGAAATACATCTATTTCCCAACATACACCGAGGCAACATAATCAAACAACTTAATTTCATCCTTGGAGAAACGAAATACTGTTCCCTGATGCTGTGGAAATTCACTGCCTCCTATTTTATCATATGCACACCACCAATAAGCAGCACAATTGTATTGCTTAATAAACCCTTGACGGGGCTCTCTAGGCACATCCAAGTATTCCACCCAGTACATGGAATCAGGTGGAATAATGGCATCTTCGATTTTCAAAGTAGACTCATAGAAATCTTTTAATTCCTCCTGAGTTCCGAACCCTAAAGTAGCCTTGTACTTGTTAAAGTCGATGTCATATGTGTCTGAACGTCTACAGGTTTGTAACCCTGAATTCACCCATAGTAGCTCATCCGTGTCAGAAGAGATGTGACCAGGGTGGGTTGAGCAAAGTTCTTGAGATTTGAATTGAGTTCTTTGCTCGGCAGGAGTTAACTTACCAATGGCTGCTGCCCAATAATCATTAAATTCATAATCCTCATTACCACTAATGGACTGGCCCAACCAAAATAATTCCTTATCACCCCAAACATTTTCATGCACTGGTCTCACTTGAGACAACTGTAGTGCCATGAAAATACCATTCCAGAAATTAGATCTATTCATAACAACAACACCAGATTCCATGTAATGACCATAGGAAAGAGACATGTATTTAGATCCAAGTGTCTTGTATGTAGTTTCATTTATACCAAAGAACAATTTGTCAACCTTGGTGGGCAACACTTTCTTCAGGAATTCTAAAAACTCGGGAAACACCTGAGGTGTAAGTGATCTGTCTTTAAAGAACAACGATCCAGAGTGTTGGTATTGAGTGGATCTGAAGAACACTGCTGGGTTTCTAAACAGTGCCACATCACAGTCCATCAAAATCATCTCTTCAAACGATGTGAATAGGCACGCCAAGAGCTTATTGTAGAATTTTGCAAATTCATTTGCATATGACTCGGGTAAACATTCAGAGATATCGACAAACCAAATGTCAGCCTCGGGAAAAGTTGGATCAAAGTCTTTATGACCCGAAGCAAGCAAATCATCGAATAATTGTTTGGGATAATATATGTTGGTTGCTCTGGCTTCATTCACTAATAGGGTCTGTGAGTCGATGGATAAATCTCCTCTATGGATCAATTGAATCGGCAATGTATTACCAACTGTTCTCAAATTTCTGATGATTGTTATGGTGTCATTCAACAGTGCGTCATTGGTGGATAACACTATCCCCCTACCGTTGATCTTTGATTTCAAATATGCGGAGAAAGACATCGAAGTAGGTATAATAGGTTGTTTCAACTGTGATTTTTTTATACGTAAGTTATCTGTGGAAAATGGTCCATCTTTAAAAGCATTGGATGGATACTGAGACATGTCAGGTGCACCAACAACTTGTTCACCTGTCCATCTGACGAATGTAGGGAGTTTCCGCGTGAGGTATGGGAAGGCCTTTTGATCCATTTGGAAGAAATTAGTTTCAGTAGTGATGGTGTCTTTGCCACTAGCAGGGGGGGCAGTGTTTCCATAACATTTCAAAAACACATTCAAATGTCTCATGTCACTGACGATCGATTGAAGGGTGTCTCCTGTTTCATCAATCTTGGATTTATACTGAGCCACATACCAATTTGGATCTGTTTTGTTGAGACCTTCAAAGTACATTTGGCACTTTTCCTGTAGTGGGTAATCGACGTACGAATCACCAAAGGTGTCTAGCATCATTGAGTACTCTGGATAAGATCCTCTGTCAATGTTGAATTTAGATTTTTTCGGTAGCGGTATTCCATCCCCATCAGATTGATCCGGTGTCATTAGCAAATCAGCAGGAACCAAATTAGTCCTTTGTCTGGTTTTACCCGTATTGCCATTGCCATTGGAACTGGAACTAGATCCAGGGGTGGTACTCTTTTCGTTGTTAATCTTTTTCATTTGTATTTCAGGTGTACCTTGTTGTCCAGAAGACTGTTGATTCTGTTGCTGTTGTTGCTTCCCCTTCATTGACTGTAACATTGAAACATTTCCCGATGGAGTTGTTGAAGAAGACCGAACCAAATAGGTTAGTCCGATGAATATCATCAAGATCAGAAAGAGTGATCTGTTTCGACGGTGTCTCAGGACATAGCGTACATAGTTTAAAACAGGCTGTGACATTTTCAACTCTTAATAAAGTAGGTTAGGTATATCAGTGTAATATAATAATCCGGTATATTAGACTAACGGAGATTAGTGTATACCGATCATGTGTATATATGTGTAAGATTCATAAAAATAGATCTAATTAAAAAAAAAACTCGTGTTTTTTCCCCTCGTATCTCTTTTAGTCTGATCTGAGTAGGCGGTAAAACTCACTAGGCTGGAGATCTGAGTAGAATCTTAAAAAAAAATCTGCCAGTTGGTGCTTTTCTTTTTCCCGGTGAAAAATGATCGTCCATCAGAGTCTCTATTTTTTTTTAGTCTGTGTCTTTTTTTCACAGGTGGTGCCAATTAACTGGGGGACCCTTATGGCTGGCTTATCATGACATGCCAGGCCAAAGAAGGTTAGTCCAGAGACGAAGGGAGGAGGGTGAGACGGGGAGAGACTGGCGAGACGGGGACGGGGACGGGGACGGGGACGGGGGGGTAAGCCCAGTCGCGCTGTGGTTGGAGTGAGAATTTTTTTTTTTCCCTCTCTCTATCCCGCAACTATAAAAGGAGCCTAATTCCCTAAAATTTTCAGTTTTCATTTATTCGCCTATATACCCGTTATTTTCTTTTGAATTTCTCTCCTTTCTTCAAGATCTCTTTGCCTTTTGGCTTAGATCAAGTGTAGTATCTGTTCTTTTCAGCGTGACAACTGAAACCTAATTAATGGTTTATCCATATTGTTACAACCTTTTTTTGGCAACCTTTGAAAGTTTATGCTAGTCTTTAAAGGTTCAGATTTATCTGGCTTTTAGATTAGTTTTCATACGTGTCGATGCCCTTACACATTTACCCTGGCTTCTGATGCTTTTTTTTTTTCTAATTCAATCTTTTTTGATTGGTTTTTAAATTTTAAGAATACTTTAAACAAAGGCTTGTTTATGTTTTTAAAATTATTAATCCTCAAAAAGATGTGATGTTTCTTCTTTAATGGTTAATGTGTGTGTATATATATATAAAGAATGTATATAACCAACCAGCTAGCTGTGTAGTAGAGAAAATTCAGTAGAATGTTTGTGAGAACACATCTCTGCACCAATTCACTCCCCATAGTTAACGCGCTCTCTCTTTAGTAACACACACGTTAAAAAAAAATGTTTTTGTTTTGGTTTCAAAAAGGCATCTTTATATCCTAGAAGGGTTTGGTCCCCATTATCTTCTTCTTCTTCTTTTTCTATTCATCTATTTACATATTCATTCATACGAATATATATTCAAGTCAATAATCAGACTTAGCTGTCATCGTACTTCCCATATTTTCTTCATTCTTTTCCCTCCTTCAAATAAATGTTTGACCACTTGAAGGGGCATATTGATTGGATTTATGGCACAAAGGCATATTGTCCTCCATCGTTGCCTTTGATCCCTGATTTGACTCCTCAACAGAAACAACAATATCAGTCTAATTCTAATAATACAAGTACATCCAGTGTTTTAAATTCTAGGTCGGGAATACCCATAAATACATCATCCACAACTAGACCATTACTGATGTCCAGTAGACGATCAAATTCCATTATTCAATCGTCCCATAATTCCCCTTCAACTCTCAATTCTAGGCAGAATATCAATCATCAGCAACAACAACAACAACAACAACCACAAACCTTCTCTTCAGGTTCCACTGGATCTAATAACTCAATAACCCAGGCAACAGAATTACCGGCTATGCAAATACCCTCTTATCAAAGAAACAGTAACTTTGAAGCAGCCGCTAGAAACTTTAATGCTTCATCTAATTCATTCTCTTCGCATACGCCTCCAAATACAGCAACATTAACTTCAAATGGTGGTATTTTAACAAATAAAGAACATACCAGCAGGATGGGTATGGGAATAGGCGGTCTACTGACAAAACCTCCTAATCAGGCAACAAAAACCTCACAATCACATCTCACTGATGATGATATAATAGACCTCACTGTCGATGAGTTTGATTCACAATCCCCAGTTAAAAGAAAGCAAGGACCTCAGGTAAACAACACAACAACGAAAAAACAAAAAGTCATTGCACAGAGTGATGGTGAAGATGATGATGATGAGGATGCTCTATTTGATGATGATGACCCTGCTGAAATATCTGCCATTCTGGCTAGTAGAGAGAATTCTCGAAAGGAGGCCCAGAGAAACAAATCTTCAATACAATATACTGCTAAACATACCACTTTTACGAATAATAACGATAGAAATACATCTCCAACCTTAGCTATCCCTAATACCCACAATGCCAATACCAATACCACAGCTACTACTATTTCTACATCTCGGTTATATGAATTTATACGTCTTCAGTCCAACATAATACAGAAATTAGACGCTGTGAATCAACTTCTTTCCAAAAATATTGAAATCGATGAATCCACATCAATATCCGAAGATGAGAAGAAAAGAAGACGTTCCGGCTTGGCAGTTGATATAACGAAGGCTAAAACTGATCATTTGAAATTAAAAAGTACATTAACTCAATTCAATGATGTCATTTCTTCTTGTCATCATAATACCAACAGCAAGGATAAAAGTGTAACTACATCGGCTTCTCACAGTAAGCCCTCTTCTTCCTTTTCATCAGATACAAATATTCTGCCATCAAATCTATCCAATTTAAGATCAAACTTTGACAATACAAATATAGCACGGGCGCCAGCACCATCGCCAGCAACACTTGATGCTCCTATCATTTCTACTTTTAATTCTCCTCCGATTCTGACTCCTCCTATTAGTATATCTGCATCTGCTGCAATTTCTGTTGCTCCGTCTGTGACTCCTGCTCCAGCTATTTCAAATGTTTCTCCTCTGGTTACACCTATTGTACAAGCAAATTTATTAAAAACTTCTACACAAATGACTGATCCAAAGTTTAAAGTTCCTGAAATCCCTGCAAGATCACTGAGGGATCATTCTGTTCAATCATCTAGAGTTATTGTTCCCGAACCTCAAATGGATATTAGCATGGAAAATGAACCCGAAGATTCATTTAACTGTGATAGCGATGGCATTGATGAAATTTCAACTCAAGAAAGAGAACAAATTGAGGACTTTATCATTAAAGATGACAATGGTATGGCTTCAGATGCTTCTTATTGTGAAGATGATGATGATAATGATGATGAAAATGTTTCTTCCCAGGTGAAATCCAGAGATGGTAATTATGAGGTTGATGAGATTGAACATAGTGAATTGGAAGCTCTGGGAGTGTCTTCTGATATTGAAGAAGTGGATCAAACTGGATCTGTTGATGACATACAAGTTATTGAACAAAACCCACCTATGGATATTCCTATCGATATTGATAGAGAGATAGAATATGAACAAGAAATGCGTGATGATTGTCTTGCTTATAATCAAGATGATGACGTTATTGAAGATGATGGTTTTGATGCTATTGGCATCGATGACTCAATTGCATTTTCAACACAGTTCAATGAAGAAAGAGGAGTTGATAAATCAGTCAATATAGTAGAAGAACAAGCATTTGACTGGGAGGATTTTGCTAGTGCAGAAAAGGAAATTTTGGATAGAAGTAAAGATAAACAAAGAGTTACGGACATTCAGGAAATTAAAAATGTCAATCCAGAGGATTACAAGGAGTTTCACGGTAAATTTGAGTGGACTGGTGAAGTTTATTCCATTTTGAAAAAGACCTTTAATTTAACATGCTTTAGATCGAATCAACTTGAGGCTATTAACGCTACCCTTGCCGGTGAGGATGTTTTTGTTTTGATGCCTACTGGAGGTGGTAAATCTCTTTGTTATCAATTACCAGCACTTGTTACTTCAGGTACTACCCATGGAACTACAATTGTCATTTCCCCCTTGATTTCATTAATGCAAGATCAGGTTGATCATTTGTTAGCAAGAGGAATAAAGGCTGCCATGTTGAACTCTAGGGCGGGTTCTGCCGAAAGGAAAAGTATATTCAATTTTTTCATCAGTGGTAATGTGAGTTTGATTTATATCTCTCCAGAGATGATCAGTGCCAGTAGTGCAGCAAAGAATGCGATTGCAAAGCTACATAGGGAGGGTAAGTTGGCTAGAATTGTTGTTGATGAAGCACATTGTGTCTCTTCATGGGGTCATGATTTCAGACCTGATTATAAGGCATTAAGTTTCTTCAAGACAGAGTATCCAGATATACCTGTTATGGCATTAACTGCCACTGCTAATGAGCATGTTAGAATGGACATCATTCATAATTTGAAATTGAATAAACCAAAATTCTTCAAACAGAGTTTCAATAGAACAAATCTTTATTATGAGGTTGCCGCCAAGAAAAGATCTGTTATTGAAGATATAGCTGCGTTGATTAATGGTAAGTACAGAGGACAAACTGGTATCATATATTGTCATTCCAAAAACTCATGTGAGAGCACGTCTGCTAGGTTGAATGATTTCGGTATTAAATGTGATTTCTATCATGCAGGACTTTCTCCAGATGAAAGACTGCAAGTTCAAAAGGCCTGGCAGAGTAATGATATTAGTGTTATATGTGCTACAATTGCTTTTGGTATGGGTATTGATAAACCCGATGTTAGGTTTGTGTTTCATTTAACGATACCTAGAAATTTGGAAGGTTATTATCAAGAAACTGGTAGAGCTGGTAGAGATGGTTCACATTCTGATTGTTTGATGTTTTACAGTATGAGAGATGCGAGAACCTTACAATCATTGATACAAAGGGACAAAGAACTAGATAGGACAAACAAGGAGCATCACTTGAATAAACTGAGACAAGTTATTCAATACTGTGAGAACACCACAGATTGTAGACGTCAACAAGTTTTGCAATATTTCAATGAGAATTTCGATAGAAAGGATTGTCATAAGCAGTGTGATAACTGTATGTTGGAGGCTGACTCTGTTGTGGAAACAAGGGATGTCACTCCACTGGCTAGAAGCATAGTTGGCTTAGTCAAGTTGACTGAAAATGAGAATGTTACTGTCATTCAATGTCAAGATATTATCAAGGGATCCAAGGCTGCCAAACTTGTTAATGCTGGTTTAACGGACAATGAGTTCCATGGTGTGGGTAAGGATATTCCTAAAGTGGAAGTTGAAAGGGTGTTTTTCCATCTTATTCACAATTACTATTTGATAGAGAAGTCTGTTATGAATGGTGCTGGGTTTGCCACTAACTATTTAAGATTGGGCAGGAATGCACAGAATATCCTTCTTAGAAACGAGAAGATTATCATGGCTTTCAGTAAGAGAGTCAGTGAGGGTAAGTTGTCAAGACCCAGTTCTGCAGGTCAGAATTATGCAACCAATGGTAATGGAGGTTCTTCAAACATTTCAAATTTCCGATACAATAAGGAGAACATTCCTCCTGCTCAATTCACCACTGCAAGCAAGATGTATGCCGGTCCTCCAAGAGGTGCTTCTGTGACGGTTACTCAAATCAATGATCCGGTTCTGAAGGGACTGATAGATAGTGCTTTCATAGAGTTGAAAACTATGAGAAGAAACATTTCCACAAGAAACAAGTTGCAGTGTGAAGCTGTGGTTGCATCTGATACTACTCTTAAGGATATGGCTTTAAAGCTTCCGTTAACAAAGAATGAATTCAAATTATTGGATGAGCTTCAATCTAACCAGTTGAAATACTTTGATGCATTTTCAAAGATGTTGAAGAAATTAAAGGAGAAGAGAGATTCATTCCATGGACCACGGCCGTTTAGTGATAACAGTGAGATTGTCTCTTCATTGACATCTGAGTCATCAGAGACATCTAAATATTTCTCCACTTCTAAAAACGATGATGATGAAGTTTTCAATCAATTGAACCAAATCCATAATTCACAGTTGTCATCATCATCGAGTAATAAAACGAATGGGGCCAAAAAGACTACGAGAAGGGCTAGTAATACAACTACTAAAGGCAAGTCCACTGGAAGACAAAGAAATTCCAAAGCACCATATAGAAGAAGGGGTTCTTCTCAAAGAGGTAGAACCCAATCACAGAGGTCCCATACTACTAAACAGACAAAGTCCAGGGCATCTGGTGGTGGTCGTGGTGGTTCATCTACTCAGAAAAAGTCAACCAATAAAGGTTCGGTCAAAGCTATGGCTCTTTAATGGTTTCTGTTTATATTTTTGTTTTTATGTATATATATTATTCTTTTTTTTTTGTCTGTATATTTTATAGATTCATTATTCAGGTTGTATTTGGGAAATATATATTTATTATTTATATTTATTTAATTATCATTATGATATCGTTAATAAATAGATCCAGATAGATCCAGATGAGGGATATTTTTTGTATCTGACTTCTGCAGGCAGGTTAGCACCGCCTGAATAAAAAAAAAATTTTTTTGTGACTCCTTAACTAAGTTAAATAAATAAGTCAAATAAGTCAAATAAATCTAGTGGTCTAATCTATATGGTATACTTCCTTCCTTTTATTTGAGGTTTTGATTCAATTAGTACTCTAATTCTCTGTATCAATTACAAGTTACAGTCTCATACTCATTGGATCGAAACAATTAAATTGTTCTCTCCAGACACGGACTCACATATAATACACACATTTACACATTTACACTCACACAATCATACACGAATACAATGTCTGATAAGATTAACATTTTAGTCATTGGTAACGGAGGACGTGAACATGCTTTAGTCTGGAAGTTATCCCAATCTCCAAAGGTGAACCAGATATATGTTGCTCCAGGTAATGGTGGTACCACCAACTTGAAGAATGTCACCTCTGTGCCAATTGGTTCTTCCAAGAGCGATTTCAGCAAATTGGTTACTTTCGCCGTTGAACACGATGTCAAGCTTGTTGTTCCAGGACCTGAACAACCATTGGTTGATGGTATCTCCACATACTTCACCAAGGTTGGTATTCCAGTTTTCGGGCCAAGTGCGAAGGCTGCTGTCATGGAGGGTTCCAAGACCTTTTCCAAGGATTTCATGAAGAAGTTCAATATTCCAACTGCTGATTATCAAAACTTTACCGATTACGAAAAGGCTAAGAAGTACATTGAAGCCACTGACAAGAGATTGGTCATTAAGGCATCTGGTATTGCTGCTGGTAAGGGTGTGTTAATTCCAACCACAAAGCAAGAGGCCTTTGATGCTATCAAGGAGATCATGGTTGATAAGAACTTTGGTGATGCCGGTGATGAAGTTGTCATTGAAGAATTTTTAGAAGGTGACGAATTATCCATCTTGTGTATTTCCGATGGTTACTCATTTGTTGATTTACCACCAGCACAGGATCATAAGAGAATTGGTGATGGTGATGAGGGGTTAAACACCGGTGGTATGGGTGCGTATGCACCAGCTCCAATTGGTACCCCTAAACTATTACAAAAGATCAGATCCACTATTTTGAAGCCTTCTGTCGATGGTATGAGAAAGGATGGATATCCAATGGTGGGTTGTTTATTCGTTGGTATCATGGTCACACCAGATGGTGAACCAAAGGTTTTAGAATACAATGTTAGATTTGGAGATCCAGAAACACAAACAGTGTTGCCACTTTTAAAGACTGATTTACTTGAGTTGATGATTGCCACCACTGAACATAGACTAGATGCCATTGACTTTGAAGTGTACGATGGCAAGTCCAGTACCACTGTGGTCATGGCTGCTGCTGGATACCCTGAGTCATACCAAAAGGGTGACGAAATCACTGTCAAGGAGCCATTACCTGAAGATACCTTTATTTTCCATGCTGGTACCAAGGCTCTTGGCGATGGTACTGTTGTCACTTCTGGTGGTAGAGTCATTGCTGCCACTGCCATTGCTGATACTTTAGAGGATGCTGTTAAGAAGGCGTATGTTGGTGTTAATCATGTGTCTTTCAAGGGTAAGTACAACAGAAAGGATATTGCACATAAGGCATTCAGAGATTCCTCTAAGACCAATGGTGGCATCAGTATCACATATGAGGATGCTGGTGTGTCAGTTGATGCTGGTAATTTATTGGTTCAGAACATTAAGAATGTTGTCAAGTCCACTGCTAGACCTGGTGCTGATTCTGACATTGGTGGTTTCGGAGGGTTATTTGACTTGAAGGCTGCCGGGTACGATGATATTGATGAGACATTATTGGTCTCTGCTACAGATGGTGTGGGGTCCAAGTTGATGATTGCCCAAACTATGAATGTTCATGACACTGTGGGGATTGATTTAGTTGCTATGAATGTGAATGATTTAGTTGTGCAAGGTGCTGAACCATTGATCTTTTTAGATTACTTTGCCACTGGTAAATTAGACATTCAAGTTGCCTCTGATTTCGTCAAGGGTGTTGCTGATGGATGTAAACAAGCTGGATGTGCTTTAGTTGGAGGTGAGACCTCTGAGATGCCAGGTATGTATGGTCCAGGACATTACGATACCAACGGTACCGCTGTTGGTGCTGTTTTGAAGGGTGAGATTTTACCTAAGATGAATGAAATGAGAGTTGGAGATGTTGTTGTTGGTATTGCATCTAATGGTATCCATTCCAATGGGTATTCTCTTGTGAGAAAGATCATTGAATCCACCGAGTATGAATATACAGACAGTGCTCCATTTAACCCATCCAAGACCATTGGAGAGGAAGTGTTAGTGCCAACTAAGATTTACGTTAAGCAATTATTGCCATCTGTGAAACAGGGTTTACTTTTAGGTTTAGCCAATATCACTGGTGGTGGATTAATTGAAAATGTTCCAAGAGCGTTACCAAAGACATTGAGTGCGAAGATTGATATGAACAATTGGACAGTGCCAACTATTTTCAAATGGTTGGGTAAGACCGGTGGTATTCCAGTGAGTGATATCTTGAAGACTTTGAATATGGGTATTGGTATGGTTGCCATCGTTAGACCTGAGAATGTTGAAAAAGTGATTAAGAATTTGAAGGATGCAGGTGAAAGTGCCTTCAAGATTGGTGAGTTGGTGGAAAGAAGTGAAGGATTACCAGGGTGTGTTGTTAATAATGCTGAGGGATTATACTAATCACCTTCTTTCCCCCCCCTCTCTCTCCCCCTCTCCCTCCATATCTTCTGTGTTTTATTATATTTGTATTTATTCTATCGTTAGTTCCACTCCCTTCCCCCTTCCCCCCTTCCCCTACCTTTTTTTTTTCATGTTATCATTATAGAGTAAAAGAAATGAAAAAAAAAAAATTAATTAATTAATTATCATCGTTTGCTATTGACTATTTATCTCTAGTATATCTATCTATCTATCTATCTCTAGTAATACAACAAGTAGTATTGTAGTAAGATAATATATATATATATACATTCAGAGGAGGAGTACTAAAGACCGTAGATACTACATTGCACAGCCGTAGAAGCCGAAGAAATAATAACACAGCCCAATTCATTATTCATTTATTAGGGGGCGCACATGTCTCTCTCTCCTTTCCTTTCGTTTCCTCTCCTCTATAGTACTATTCTATACTACATATACTATTCCATACTATTCTATACGTGCTATTTTAATTTAGCAGAAGAAGGAAAAAAAAATTTTTTTTTTTTTGAAAGTTATTATGCATTAAAGGAAAAAGGAAAAAGGAAAAAGGAAAAAAGAAACCCATCTTATGCCTTTTTCTATTTCTTCTTCTTCTTATGCCTTTTTTTTCTTGGTTACAGTTACATGTTACTACAACTAATATAGTAATTTTTCTTTTTTAATTATCACAGATTATTTCATGATCACTCACTGTGCAAATCTTCTTTCAATTATCACCTTTCCAGACAACCTTATGACTGTGAAGGAACCTCCATAAGTTTCAATTTCAGTTTCCTTACACACCAACAACAACAACAATAAAAAAAATATACAGAATATAGTTAACAACTATATAGACAAGAGATCAACGAGAGATTAAAAACGTCATTATTATTGTTGTCAAACGAATAGCAATAATAACAACAATAACAACAACTACAACAAAACCTTTCTACTCTTTTCTTAACTGCCCTCCCCCTTCCCTCCTCCTACTTTTTAAAAAAAAATGACTCAATCTAATAGAACTTCAAGATCAGTTTCACCAGCAATCTCTATTGCTTCCACTTCAACTAATGATGCTACATCTATGCATTCCAGTATCAGTGATGACTCTCAACTGAATGACCACAGACATCAAAGTTTAACTTTACCTGTTCGTACCGATACAAACAGAAGAATGTCTGAACATTCTGGTCCTTCTCCTGTGTTGCGTGCCCATACTTCATCTGGTCCATCCCCTGTGTTGCGTGCTCATAATTCAATTAGAGAAGAGGGTTCTTCTCATATCAGATTACCTCCAGCAGCTGCAACAACAGCAACCACTGGTACTAGAACAAGAAATGCATCTACTACTACTACTACTACTTCATCCGCACCTCTTCAGTTGATTACTCCAACGGCTAAGAGACCTGATCAAATGTTAAACTCTAGTGATTTAAGAGATAGAATGAACATTGCAGATGATGACTCTGATGATGAGGATCGTCGCTTCATATCAAAACTGCAAGATTCTATGCCTCAACAAGGATCCTACATCCCTCAACAACCACACCCTCCTGCATACCGTAGTGCAACTAATTCATCTTCAACTACTGCTACTGCTACTGCTACTGCTACTGCTACTAGAGGTAGAACTAATTCATTTAGTGACCAAGTTAAATCCTTTATTAGACCAAAGGATGATTCAGTTACAGGAGGTATCTTAATAACTGGTAACAATAATAATAATAGCAACAACAACAACAATACTTCTAATCATAACAACAACAACAACTCAAGTTCCAATGGTGGTGCTGGAGTCACTATAGTTAACAATAATTTGAATAGAACTGTGTCTCGTGCCTCAACAAGATCTGATCCTTCCAGAAAGCAAAGACACAACTCTGCAAGTAATAAGGACTCTGTTCAAAGTGACAGTGACCTTGACTCTCATGCATCTCGTGACTCTCAGGAAACTGAGGAAGATGTGTGTTTCCCTATGCTTCCGGAACATATCAGAATCAAGGGAATAGATTTCGATGAAATTGAAGAGTTTATCCAAGAACAAAGGGAAGAAAATGAAATCATTTTGAAAAGAGAAGAGGAACTCAGAAATATGGCAAATACAACAAGTTCTCAAAATTACAGTACTGCCGCGTTGAGATACACTCCAAAGAAAACTCACTCTGAGTCATCTAATTCATCCCCTGAAGAAAAAATCTTGGAAAGTAGTGCTTCCTCTGATGAATCACAAAATGTCACATTTGAAAAACTTCCAGAGTATTTCACTGAAAAACAAACATCTATCTTACCAGATAGATTCAGTTTCTTCTCCTCTGAAAATGAAGAGACTATCCATGCCCCTGACATCCCATCCCTAGTTAAACCTGGTCAACCATTCAAGTCCCTTTTCCAGGATGAAAATTCCATTTGGTGGTTGGATTGCGTTTGTCCAACAGATAGTGAAATGAAAATGATGGCTAAGGCTTTCGGTATCCATCCCTTGACTGCAGAAGATATCAGAATGCAAGAAACCCGTGAAAAGGTTGAACTTTTCAAAAGTTATTACTTTGTGTGTTTCCATTCCTTTGAAACCGATAGTGAAAGTGAAGACTTTTTGGAACCTATCAATGTGTATATTGTGGTTTTCCGTGACGGTATCCTAACATTCCACTTTTCTCCAATTAACCATCCGGCCAACGTCAGAAGAAGAGTGAGACAATTAAGAGATTACGTTAATGTGTCTGCAGACTGGTTATGTTATGCCCTGATTGATGACATTACAGATGGTTTTGCCCCTGTGATTCATGCAATTGAATACGAGGCTGATGCCATTGAAGATTCTGTGTTTTTAACAAGAGACAATGATTTCGGTGCTATGCTTTTGAAAATCGGTGAATCTAGAAGAAAAGTCATGACTCTAATGAGATTGTTGCAGGGTAAGGCTGATGTTATCAAAATGTTTGCTAAAAGATGTCAAGATGAGGCATCTAGACGCATCGATTCCCATACTAACTTGCCTAGTTTGACCGCTGCTCAACCTCGTGCTGATATCGCCTTGTATCTGGGTGATATCCAAGATCATATTATCACTATGTTCCAATCGTTAATGTCCTATGAAAAGATCTTCTCCAGATCCCACGCTAACTATCTTGCCCAATTGCAAGTGGAATCGTTTAACTCCAACAACAAGGTTACTGAGATGTTGTCTAAGGTTACTTTAATCGGTACGATTTTGGTGCCAATGAATCTGGTTACTGGTTTATTCGGTATGAATGTCAGAGTCCCAGGTCAAGATGATAGCACGCACTATAGATGGTTTGGTGGTATTTTGGCATTCATTATAGGTGTTGTTCTGATTTCCTTTGTCGGTGCCAAGTTTTACTTGGATCGACTGGAAAGAGCTTCTGCTGTTTCTCCAAACTCTGGTAAGTCGATCAGAAGCTTTGGTTTCGGCAGAAGAAGAAAATACGAAACTGCCAGAGATGGTACAGATAGATCTATGCTTAGTTTACCTACTAAATTCACCAGATATGGTGAATGGTGAAAAGGCTAATAATTTTAACTGATATATAAAAACCATTTATTTTATTATTTATTCTCCCCCTTCCCCGAAAAAACAAAAAACACTAAAAGCAAAAAGCAAAAAGCAAAAAAAAAAGTGCTTTCTCCCTTCCCTGCCTGTTTACACTATTATATTATTGTTTCTTTATTCCTTACTGCTTTATATATCTATATATATTTCTTAATTAGTGTACTCTTATAGTTATCTTTTCTTTTATTTCTAATATAATATTATTCAGATCCAATTGTTGATTCAAGTCCTAATAAGTAACGCAGTGAGTTAAAAAAGGGCTCCCATGATCTTATGCGATTTCTACCACACGCTTAAGCAAATTAAACAGATTTTGGTAGCTTTTTTAATATTATATTGAAGTAGAATGAGTAAATTTTCAGTTATATTGAATAACCCTTTCTACCTGAAAAATAGGTGTATAAATGAAGGAGGAGAGGGATCCTTTTCTTCCGTAGTTAATAAAGGGATTTCCTCGGAACTAGCCATTCAAAGCTAAATTCAATAATAATAGCGACACCTATAGTAATATCAATAGCAAAATTAATCATTTAGAAAAGTGAAACTAATATTGATGGGTTATGTGAACCTTTCTTATATGGTAGCCTGTACAAACCTCTCTTAAAAAAGATCCTGATGAAAAATCGGCAATTACATGTTCCCCTTTTCTTTCAGAGCATCATTCACGGCTCAGAGAATCAAACACGTAAAGCTGGATCACACATTGGATTAATACTTATTTATCACCGTTGAACTAAGATAATTCATCCTGTTTACAAGATTTTAAATATATGTAAAAAAAAAAGAGGGAAGAAGATAGGAAAAAAGTAGGAAAAAATAGACTCCGAGACGGGGAATTGAACCCCGGTCTCCCGCGTGACAAGCGAGAATTCTAGCCACTAAACTATCTCGGATTTTACGACTTTCGAGTAAAACTTGGCCTAGATTCTCTGAAAATTTACTGAAACGTAGCAAAATTACTGTTTCAGCAATTTCTGTGTTCTATATCAATGTTATATCTAATCTAAATACCTTAATAAGATTACAATCCTTCGATAATTGTGTAGACCTATTTATTTTAATTCCAAAGGTCAAAAACTATTCAAATAAAGAGGTTTATTGAAATTTAGTTTTTTTTTTTTTAGTGTTGCTTAATTATATATTTTGCTCCTTTTGAAAAATAAATTTGTATTAATTTGTAATGATTAGCAATATAGATATTATAACGAATGGTATATAGCTATATATTTACTATTAAATGAAAGGACCTGGACCAAATGCATGGTAGAAACTAATCATTTGGATTGATATACTTCGTTACAAAATTCCGCTAACTAAATTCCGCTTACTTTCTTGATCCTTTAAATGATAGATCCCACAATCTGTTTAATTATATAACATATTTATATACATTCTTCTAGAAATAGAGACAGTTGAATTGAATTGAATTGAATTGAATTGAATTGAATTGAATTGAATTGAATTGAATTGAAGTCTTAAACGAAAAAGAGAGATTGGATTGATAGTTTACTAACTTTATGCAATGATATCACCACGCAAAGTCGAGGCGAGGCGGTGGAAGCTCTTAGAACAGCGTGGAAAAAAAGTCGGGATTTTTTCAAAAAGGTTATTTATTTGCTGTACTTTAAAATAGAAGAAGACTCAGTTATCAGCACGTCTTTCTTTACAATCCAAGTACTAGTATCAATTAACTTATATCACAAATGAAGAAGAGTATCATATGGAGTATATGGCCAGTTGTGTGCCTGTTTACTTCTTCTACCACTGCTGAAAACAAGGCAGAGTCAACTTCTATTTTGAACAAGCTGGCATCTTTAGACCAGGAGTTTACACAAAAAGGTTCATCACTAGAGATTTTACAAGGATATAATTCAGTTTTAAGAGACCTAGTTGATTTAAATTCAAGTGATGTTAGCAGGAGTATATCAAATGTTTACTACAAGCAGGGTATAATAAACTACTCTCTCAAGAGAGACAAACAAGCATTACAGGATTTTGAAGCATGTATAGATTACGATAGTCAATTTCACCAGGGTTGTTTTGACAAATACATAGACCTTAGTTTTCAATCAGGGAAAATAGAGGATGTTGAGGGAAAGTTGGATAAATTCAAATCAAGACTTTCCCCTGATGAATCCTCTAAAATTCATGATAAATTGGTAACTTTGAACTCACTCGAAAATGAAATGACAGACCTATACGTTAGTGGCAAATATCAAGCAAGTATTGATATCAGTAACGAAATTTTGGACATTTCACATTATAATATGCATGCAAGAAGTGTTCAAATTGACTGTTATAAAAAATTGAAAGATGTGGCCTTTAAAGTGAAGATTGATTCATTAATTAGAAATTATGTTGAACTTATAAATACCGGGGGTCAAAACCTTGATGACTATGTGCAATTGTTCAAGTTGCAATATTTTGGTCAATCCACTGACTCTCCATCATTTACAGCATCAAAAGTTTTGAAGAATTGTTTGAAGATAGACAATGACTTTTCTGAATGTAGAAGATACACCAAAATTTCTTCTAAATTAAATAAGGTGATGAATCTAGTGAAGGAGGTTTCAAATTTTTATGCCTTTCTTTATTTGAATGTGAAGGATGGTTCAGGTAACATCTATGCCGATCCTCAAAGAATTGCAGAATTGGAACCTACTGCTGAACAATGGGAGAATCTGAATAAGTTACTATTTGACAGTTCTAACATGATTAAACTAAGATCAAATGAGGAGGCATTATTGGGATTCCCCTTGAAGAAGGTGCACAATAATTTCAGTATTATAGTTCACCTCATTTTGGACGGTTTAAAGAGTTTTGGATTCGAAGAGGATGAAATATTGAAAGAGTCTGAGTTCTTGGGTAATTTGTTTAAAATGTCTAAGGAATCTTTTATTCGTTCGAAGAGTAGCAGCACCAAACAGCTTGACAATGATAAAATTTACAAAAAGTACAAAAAACTCAATGCAGAGACTTTAGAAGATGAAACTTTACTTTCAGAAACAATAATGCTGGTTGAAAAACTATATAACGAGAAGAAGTACAGAGAGGCCCAAGAAAAGCTTCAGAAGTCACCGCAGAGTTTCAAGGAAACGAAGTATTGGAAAGAATGGAATGATAAGGTTAAAAGAGAGATTGACAGCCAAAATCAGAGACAACAACAACAACAACAACAAAGACAGCAATATCAAAGACATCAACAGCAATACTACCGTCAACAACAGCAGCAGCATCAACAACAACAGCAACAGTCTCCTCCTCAGGATAATCAGCCGAAAACAGATTACTATAAGGTTTTGGGGGTTTCTAAGGATGCCGATGAAGCTCAAATTAAAAAGGCCTACAGAGAAAAAATGAAGCTAAATCATCCTGATAAATTGCAGAAAACCTCTGATCTGACTCAAGATGAAATTGAAGAGCAAGTTGCAGAAATCAACAATGCCTACGAAGTTCTTTCTGACCCTGAGAAAAAGCAAGAGTATGATAGTTTCAAAAGCGGTGGTGGTCCAAATCGTATGGGTGGCCAGCAATACCAGTACCAGCACCGACAACAACAACAACAGCATCAGCCTAACCAACAACAATTTAACAATATGTTTCAAAACATGTTTGGGGGAGGAGCAGGACCAGGAGCAGGAGCAGGAGGTGGTAATTTCCACTTCAACTTTGGATCTTTCCAAAATGGTGCCCAACAAGCTAAAGGTGGAAAAAGACCAAAGAGTGGTGGTAAAAGAACCAAAGCAAAAAAGGCAAGAAAAGCAAATAGCTAGTTTTCTTTCTCTCCCCCTTTTCTTATACAACTTTCATATATATATATATATTTCTATTTATGTGTTTATCTATCCCCCTGGTTTTAATCAAAAAACATTATAAATTATTATTACACCTAAATTGTATTTAAGTATGTGCGGCTTTTTGATCTTTTTTTTTTCCGCCAGCCAACATGGAAATCCTGTAAAAATTAACTTGTAAATACAAATACTTGCTGATTCCTTTACTTTTTTTTTTGGACCCAAGACAAATATCCACAGTGGCAAGAAAAGAACCCATCATGTTGTTTAGGAGTTCATCTAGAAATTTGATTCTTGTATTGAGGTCGAGAGTGAAACAATGCATACGAGTCAACCATCGGAGTCAAGTCCCAATACAGTTGAGGAATGCTTCTCAAAGTCGATCTTTTTCAACGGAAGTAAATTTGGATTCCTCCAAGGAAACCATCGACGAAGACAACATTTCACTAGATAAAAAGACATTGAATAATTTCATACGCTCCTTTGGTAAATTTAGAGCGGAACCTAAAGGTGCCAACTCAAAACAGTATTGGTCTGCACTTCGGCAGACATACCCACTCATCAGTCCATTGCTATCATCGAAACAACTAAATGCGCAAGACATATCAGCAGTGCTTCAACTAGTTCACAATGCTCTTTCAAATTACACACTGTCTCCCCAGGAAGATTTCAAAGGCATGAGGTATTTGCTAATTGCTGCGACCAGGGAGATTGGCTATACGATTCTTGACGAATCGGTTGATATAGACGAAGAGGGAGTCAAATATTTATTCAATTGTTACAAGTCTGCTGGTATCTCACACGAGCCTATTTATATTTGGCAACAGGGCATGCTTAAATCAGATAAATTGAAAGCAGTTCTATCTTCAGAAGCTGTTTTCACCTACATACTTCCGGTACTTGTGAACACCAAAGATTTTGAATTTGATCAAATATGGAAGGTTTATCAATCTTTAACCAAAACAGATGATTGTAAAAGCCGTAAACTTCATACAGATATGATTGCTGTGTGCTTGATATCAGATGAAACTGATAAGGCACAACAAATATACGATAAGCTGCTATCAATTGGCATCGAAGAGAATTATGATATTTTTGTCACACACACCTTTCTAAATTATTGTAAGGATTCAACTGTGACAGAACCATTCTTCTCCAAAGCACTAAATTTCCAAACCCCAATGGTTGCTTCATGCTTGATAAATTATATTTCAAATTTCTGGGATGATACACAGGATTATGATAAAATAAGGGACATATGGAAAAGATCAAATTCATACCTTATCAGCAGAGGGGAACATAAAGGTCTCAGCACTTTGAACAGGTTATTCTTGTCTTGCTTTTTCAAACATTTTGACACGTATTCTGATGAGGGATATCAAGAACTGTTATCTATAATCAATGAAGTAAACGGTGGGTCTAGCCCGATGTTTCTCTCCACGGCTGCAATGCTCTCTGCCA
Source organism: Ambrosiozyma vanderkliftii (assembly GCA_003705225.2). Taxonomy (NCBI): domain Eukaryota; kingdom Fungi; phylum Ascomycota; class Pichiomycetes; order Pichiales; family Pichiaceae; genus Ambrosiozyma; species Ambrosiozyma vanderkliftii. The sequence continues at coordinate 54,268 of PPHW02000075.1, forward strand.
GTCACTGGCACAATTCCTCTGTTCTCAAATCACTTTACAATATGCGTACGCAATGTGATACCATTGATTATGAATTCTTCCTAAACTTTTTAACTGCAACTGGTTCTGTTGATGTTAATTCTAAATTCCAGCTTGAATTGTTCAGAAATGCGTTAAGTTACGACAGTCAACGAATCAGTCACAAATTTTGGAGTACTTTGAGGGAAGCCACCATTGAATCGCCTTTTATCTTTGGTGTTTCAAGTGCCAAGGAAAGAGTGGATCTCTACTTCAAGTTGTGGAAATTGTGCTCACCTTACTTGGTGTTTTTAGATATATTCAAAGAATGCATTTACACTGATATCAAGTTGAATCAGAAGTACTCAAAGATCTACTTGAATTTAGATCTGATCAAGGTTGACCTCGATGTCCCAGAACTTGAAGCATATGAAGAGAACCCTGCGATAATCAACTTCATTAGATAATTACCCCCCCTCTCTCTCTCTATATATATATATAACTTTGTACATTCATATTAAATAATATTCTTTTAGAAAATGTAAGACAAATACATAAAAAAAGACAAAACATACTGGGAACTATCATTCGTATACCAGTTTCTTACTTTTTTTTTGTTTTCAAAATAAGGTTATTGAACTAACGTTGTCACCATCTATCAACACTTCAAAGATGCATTTATTGGCGTATCCATAAAGCTTACTTAAACCCCAGTTTTTGACACCATCATCATCATCATCATCTTCTTCTTCTTCTTCATCCTCAAACTCACCTTCTTGGTTATCACCATCCACATTACCATCATTATTAAGTTGTCCAGAACCATTGATGCTGCCAGATGTGGAAAGTCTTGTGGAGGACCCCGAGTCATCAAAGTCATCTTCATAATTGATTAACTCAAACAGATTATCACCATCCTGTATGATACTTGGATTATTCAAGTCGTATTCTTTACGGTTTAGAAATATTGGTTTATTTGCCTGGATGTCTAGACTCAGTTCTTTCTTCACGGTTTCAAATGTCTGGGAGTTATAAATAAGGAATTGAGGGTATCTGATATCGATAATTGAGGGTGAGCGGGAGGAGGTACCAAAACCTTTCTGAAACGTAATATGCCCTTTGGAATTTGCTTTTAGCTTTGTTTCTAGAAACTTAGGCATGGTATCATAAGCTTTATTCATGATAAAGTTCAATCGTTCATATTTCATAAATTCAAGTGAATTTACTATATTATTATGAAGAATAATCTTTGCCACAACATTGGACCCATCCTCCTCCTTATCTAATTTATAGACAATGTCAAGCCCATGCTTAAAGTAATTGTGTATTTTATAGTATTCAAAATTGTTCTTTTTCGATGAGCTATGGTGTTTTGCCTCCTTCGTCTTGATGATAGAATCCTGAGGGGAACCCAAAACTTTGATAACTTCCTGCATTTTGGTACTCCCCAGTTGAACTAGGAAATTACTCAAGGAAGAAGGATGTTTACTGAACTTGAGATTGACCAACTCTTCAAATATATTCAATTCAGCATACTTTAGAGCAATTTCCTTGTCATTTGAAGTATCTGAATTATCCCTAGAGTCAATGTCCTCATTCAATATACCCGATTCAAAGAATCTGAATCCTCCATTAAGGTATGGTTTGGTCATATGGTCCTTAATTGCCCTTGAAGCATCTAACCAACTATTTCCCTTGAACACACTAATGGATGAGCAATGGATATCATTTTTGGCGTTGCTTAACGATTGGATAACATCGACATCCTTATCAACCCTGATAATTTTCGAGACAGCATTGAAACGGAATGCAATACCACTGTAGCTCAAGTAGAAGCTATCGTCTTTTAACGTTCCTGGATACGTCGGTCCGAATATTTTATTGTACAACGTCTTAAAGTCGGAATTATGTATTGGGTCATTTTTGAAAGCTATCTGATAACCAATGTTGCTTAATTTATCTGGTAGATTAATCTCAATGAGAACCAATTTCTGTAAATGTGCTTCGAACGTGAGCTTGATGTTGTATTTGTTTAAATTGAGTACTATTATAGGAGATTCCGGGGAATGGATGAATGTTATGTCATTGTCTAACTTGCTTGCCCTTAACTTGATGAGTGTTTGATAGATAGAATCGGCTAGATTAATACTTCCAATTCCCTCGGAGGGCCTTAGGTCAAATGAAACATTACCACTTGACGAAGACATCTTCTTGCTTGTTTTTCTTTTTCCTTCTTTCTTTTATTTCTTTGTAATTCAATTTGGTGTATAGTCGGGGATGTGAAAAAGTGTCCTACACGTTTTGTTGTTGTTATTACTTATCATTATACATTAATATAATTTATATATACTTGTAATCTCTAATAATCAGCCTCACAGGCAGGTCCGCCGATAAGCAAAAAAAATAAAAAAAAATGTTCAGCCATTAAAAATGCAAAAATATAATTGATATTATTGATCATGTTCAGTCAGTCCTTTCTTCTTAATGGATTAGCAACAACTATTCTAGCAATGTCCAGCGATTCAATTACATACAATGATCCTTCTCTCATTGCTCTTTCAAAGAAACCTACTAAAATAGCCGAGTTGAAAGTGGTTCTTTTGGGAGAGTCATCGGTTGGTAAGTCATCCATCTTACAGAGAATACAGAGCAACACCTTTAACGACAACAAATCATCAACCATAGGAGCTGCATTCATATCCAAGAAGGTGTTTAAAACAAACCCCAATAACGAAGACGACTGCTTGTTGATTAACCTACAGATATGGGACACTGCTGGGCAAGAAAGATTCCACAATTTAACTCCTTTATATTACAGAAATGCAAATTTAGCCTTAATAGTATTTGACTTGCACGACCCAGCGTCATTTAAAAAGGCTGAATATTGGACAAGGGAGTTGAATATGTACATATCTGATAATGATAATGTCAAGCTTCAAATACTGTTGGTGGGAAACAAACTTGACCTCTTGAAGGAAGATGAAGAAGGTACACAGTTTAAGGAATGCGAATTCATCGATAGAATACAAACCTTTTTAAATGAACATAAAGAAGTGACAAAGTTCTTCAAGGCCAGTGCAAAACTAGATATAGGTGTCTCTGATATTTTCAATTATATAGTGGATAATGTGGATGAATCTCTTTTCCACCCATATGAAGATGAAAGTAATAAGAAGTCGAAGAAGGGATTAATTGATCTTCGACTTGGTGGTAGCGGTGCTGGTGACGAGAGTAACGGTCAATGCCAATGTTAAAAGAACAATACTCATCAATTAATAACAACCTAATAATTAATATAACGATTTATATCATGGTTTACACTATACCTTTTTTTCTTTTCTTTTTTAATCTTAATGTTTACTCTACATAAATACAAGTACCAATTTTATGTAAAACCTATTAATCCATAAATAAAACATTTTGTAGTATATTAGTTGTATATATTCTTAGAAGACATAGGTCTTCGTCTTCCCAGTAAATTCATCCAGTTATATAATTATATCCCAATTTAACCAACAGTAAAATAACTTGACTGATAATGACATAGCTTCTTAATCCATATGAAGCGGATAACCCAACTTGCAGATATTCTATTTTAGTGAACAGAGGGTATTCTAATGGGAATCCCACATTAAATCCAAATAAAACAGCAATTATTAATATTCTAGGATCCAGTTTCATCGCCAGTTTATTTTTGCTACCAACAAGCAGCAACTCGTTTTCTAACTCATCTTTATCTAACTCATTTATACTTGCTTGCGATAAATCCATTCCATTACCACCATCAAGATCAAGAGAATTACCCCCATCATCGTTCTTATCATCACTACCATTGTCGTCATTACCATCATCAAAGAATACTCCTTCATCAAGTCTCTTATAAATCTCTGACATCATAGAAACAAGCTCATCTGAAGCTGGTCTTTCCTTAGGATCGTAGCTAGTTAATTGTCTAATCAGATCAATCCACTGAGGCATTAGTCCATAATTGTCGAAAGGATCGTCACTCAATGGCCTGATACTCTCAAGATCACCAAAGAAATTAAAATTAGAAATCTCCTGTTTGATAGATGATGGCCTACTTGACTTGAATGGCAATTTGTTAAAGCACAAAAAGTACAATATCAACCCCAATGAATAAATATCAGTGGCATAGCTGAATTGTTTCAAACCACCATCATCACCGTGCTCAAATAACTCAGGAGCACAGTATTCTAAAGTGCCTGTAGCACCAGTGGAGTTTCTCTTTGTGTTTTCCATTATTGATTCACCAAAATCACTAACCAATAGCGTTGGAATCTTGGAAAATTCCAATACTGATTTGATTGGCTCATAATTATTTGAAAAACTGGATTTGAACAAACAATTTGAAGGTTTTAAGTCCCTATGAATGATTTTGGATCTATGTAGGCATTGTAACCCATTGATGATGTCATTAAAGATCTTGTATATTTCAAAATTATTCAGGTATCTCTGTCTATTGTCTCTTGATATACTTGATCCTCCCAATCTTTTAAGTCTTCTGAATAATCTTTCTTGTTTCAAATCAAACCTTGGCTCATGTATACTTTCAATAAAATCTTCTAAAGTACCCCCATCGCAGTATTCGAATAGGATAAACACCAGTGGAACTTTCGGGCCAAACTCACTGATACTATCAATCTCAAGCCAAACATGGTTGTACTTGACAATATTAGAATGGCCAGATATTTCTGAGTTTTCACTTAAACTGTACAAGAATTTCACTTCATCCAAGATTCTAATTAAATTATCAACATTATTACCAATGGCGATTTTTTTCACGGCAAAGACACCCAAATTCAGACCAAACAATTCATGCTCAACCTTGAACACTTTACCATTTGATCCATTTCCCAAAACCTTCATCACTTTAAAGAATTTTTCAAAATAACCCTGGTTGATTAATTCAACAGGGATTTCAGAAGGAACAAATATCTTCCCCCCACCACCACCACTATTATTATTATTATTGTAACCCTCACCACTAGTTAAAGCAGGAACATGGTTTTTAAATATTGATCTAATTAATTCTTGGTTGGCTTCACTGTTTGACTCTAGCTTGCTTAAAAGTTTGAAATAATCTCTTCTTAGAAAATCCCCACCAGAGATTGAATGCATTCTAGGTCTTCTGGCATGTTCTGGGGCACCTCCTCCATCGCTGATACAATATCCACAGTTTGGACAATAAACATTACTGTTATGACGTCTCATACCTTCACTTGAACTACCGACAGTGGATTCATGACCTGCCGTTGGATCCGTTGTAGAAGATGATGGAGCAGTTGGTGGTAGACCTGATGTCTCTGAGGGGGATTTAGCACTAGATGATCTTCTTCTCGTCGGAGTAAGGAATTGATATTGTGCCATTGAGTCATTATCCAACTTCACTAACTCCATGTTATTTGTGTCGCTGTTGTAGACAACCAGTGAATTAGAAGAAGCATCCTTGCTGTTTCGAAATAAGGTGTGATGCAATGATAATGATATGTTAGTAAAGGAAGTTCTGGAGAAAAGAAAAAAAAAGAGACTCCGATATATACTTACAGAACAATTGATAGAGAACCCTCTTCGTTTTGATTCTTATTATATCTCACTATCGACATTTTGTATTTTTATGTTAATTATCATTGTATAATTGTTGAAAGGTAAAAACTTGTTGTTAAAATAAGGAAGAGTAGTTAGATTAATTAAGGGGATGAGGTTTATTTACGTCACCTTATTCCCCCCACACAATTTTTTATTTATTATGCGCTATATCGAGTATAATAAGATAATAGGACATACCCCTTTATAATTATAATGATGATCGTAATAACTAATTTATTAACATATAGAAAAGTAAGTATCTAATATACAAGTACTGGGATTAAATGAAAAAAGGAAGGGCGAAAGGAAAAGGAGACACGTCACTATGCAATCGATAGAAAAAGTTTCAAGTGATTCAAACTTCAAAATTCAAGAGCTCATTCGTATCATCTTCCAAATCGTTTGCATCAGCGGAGAACTCTTGTTTTATAACAATATCATCATTGACTATATCATTACACTGATTAAACAACGATGGAATCAATGGGTTTGTATCTTCATCACCGGGACTAAACTGAGGAAATCTATCATCATCATCCAAGATGATGTTATCCAAGTCCTGATTTATAAGATCTATTGTACTGTAATCATTCACATCCTGGTACTTATCCGGAAATGAAGACGAAGACAAAGACAAAGATGACGGTGATTCAAGGGAGGAAGATTTCAATTGTTCATATCTCAATTCCAATTGTTCATTCTCAGTGGTTAATTTGTTATATTCTAGCTGATATTTGTTCAGTTCTCTTTCATACCGGCCAACCTTCAAATTTAATGAATCAATCTCCGTTTTACTAAACGATATCTTGTTCTGTTGGGCTTCAACTTTTCTCTGGAGAGCATTCAACTCTCGTTTCAATTGCAACTCCACAGATGCTCTCTCGTTTCGTTGCGTGTTTAAATTCTTAATGTCATTGTGTAATCGTTCATTCGAACTCAGCAACTGCTGTTCTCGTTTTTGGATTTGAGATGCGTTCTTCTTTAATTCAGATTTCAAGGATACTATTTCATTCCGTAGTGCCGAATTCTCATTCTTTAGAATCGTCTTGTAATTATCTGATTTCAGAGTTTCGAGTCTTAGTTTACTTTTCAAGGACTCAATTTCACGGTGGAGCTCATGCTTGTATGTTTGTTCTTCTAACTTTAAATAAGCACGTTGTGGATGGTGTTGTGAAGAGACAGACTTATCTACTTGTTCCTTAGAAGTTCTTGTTTGTGCCTTTGCTCTTATCTTTGAGTCAAGTCTACTTGAATCAGAGTTTAATACCGATGATGACTTCTCTGATAGAACTGATCTGGAATGAGGAGGAGGAGGAGGAGGAGGAGGAGGATGAGGAGGAGCAGTTCTAGTAGTAGTAGTACTATTTATCTTCTTTTTAATTCTATTTTGGGCCAAGATCGACTGTTCCTTCTGCTTTGCCTGGTTCAATAGCATATCGGAGTATATTCTTTGGTTGTGTCTTTTCTTATTCAACTCTTCTTGGGCTTTATGTGTTTGAGATCTCATTCGATGCAATGAATCATCGTCACTAGTAAGTTCCTGATCCCCTGTATTCTTAGGTAACACAGTACCTGTAAATGAATGGAAGATATTCATTAGAGAAGAGAAGCTGATTTGTATAATATATATTCTATTTCCTAGTTACTTAATCTGTAACATTATATATATATACATATTGGCATTATTAAATAGTTTTTAATTAAATGAATCCTTTGTATATAGATTATAGATAGGAGAAATCGACCCATACCTAGACGTCTAATATAATCATCGACGCGACGAAACGCGTAAATATTTTTATATGAAAAACATATAAACAATAAACACAAAAAAAAATATACGCGTCTTCTTCATCTTGACACTTAGTAGCTGACTATTTAATATACCATATATATTATGGATATGTTCTTCATAGCAATGTTCACCGTACTATAGTAATTACACTATTGCAAATGAAACATCTGACTATGAATATATATACACACATTACGTCTCTAGTTACTTTATTAATAAAATAGCCTACTACTACTACTACTACTATTATTATAATATATATATACATGTAAAATTGCGCGCAAGCAAATAAGCGACCGACGGAATTACGTAATAAAAAAAAAGCAATTAAATTAAATTAATTTAAATTAATTTCCGGGACGGGACGATAGGCCCGACCCGCCGCCTTTCTTGCCTTTATAGTTTATACACTAAACATTCTTTCAAATATTGCTATTTAATATTTATTCATATTATAAGACTATGTGTATATATGTATGTATATATTGTAACTCGATATAATATATATATATATATATATTGTATATTGTATATTGTATAGAGAGAAAGAGAGAAAGAGAGATAAGTGATCAATCCATCGACTGTCTGGTCGTTTATTTGGGAAAGGTCGACAGGGGGCTGGGCTATGGGATGGACCAAGGCATGCGGCCAGCAGAGAGACGGTGGCCATGGTCGTGGTAGTCCCCCCTTCTTCCCCCCCCCAAATAATAAGAAAAAAAAAGAAAAAAAAGAAATTCACACAGCAGGCAGGAGGGAGCGAAGGAGAGGAGAAAATCGGCTGGACAGCGCACGACTAAAAGACGATTGGTCGGAGAGGACCAATCAAATGAATGAAGTGAGCTGACGACCTGAATTAATGACGACCTCTCCTTCGACCAACCGACCGACCCCAAAAAAAAAAACGACACACAAACAAACAAAAAAAATTAAAAAAAGAAGGACGAGAGAAAAAGAGGGAAAAAAAGGAAGAGCCAACCTCTTTTTTTTTTTCCTTATTCAGATCAAAACATCACAAACTCTCTCCATATTTATACAATTCCTCTTGGATTTAAATTATAACAATTGTTTTCAAAAATTACAAACCAAACAATTTGAATTATCCTAGAAGCTTTTGATTACTGTTTGAATCTACCTCTATATTCGTTTTTTTTTTCTGTGAATTTGTCAACTATTTAATACCTTTGCCTTATTTTTCCCTCCTTGCTAAAAGAGAAAAAAAAAAAACAACATAACATTTCCCACAAAAAAAAAGAGAGCTTTGTTTTTTATTCCCCCCCCCCCCCTTATCCTCTTTCTTTTTCTTACTACTGATACATTAACAACTACTAATAACTAGTTGATAAGTACAGTTTTTCTTTTTGTCCGTTTAAATTTTAACCCGTTTGAATCGCCTAAAAAAAAAGAGTCCTTAGCTTCTTTTTTTTTTGTTTCCCCGTGCTTTTCTTTTCTTAAACAGTTCTTTTATTAACAACAACAACACATCATATCAAATCAATTTAATCATCAAATCATGAAACGCGGTAATACAGCTCTTGATGCTACCACAGATGCCTCTGCTTCTGAAACAGCTACTTCTAACAATGTTGACGCTAGCACTGCTGCTGCTGCTGCAGCTGCAGCTGCAGTTGGTGTCACTGATACAACTGCTCCTGACTCCCAGAGTGATCACTTTGACTCCATCTTCTTCTTAGAACAACTATCCGAGTTGTCAACATCCATTGGATCATCCTTTGAATCCATAAACAAGTCTCTGGATGTTTTGAAAAAGAAGGCTTTGTTCATCACCGATATGGCATCCACCTTGAATGGTAAGGATATTTCTAATAGTACATCGTCGGGTTTACCACCATTCACCGCTGCTGCCTCCACCTCTTCCACCTCTGGATCTTCCAAGGACTTGTCAGACAACCAGGGAGTAGCATTAGCCGCCTTTGCTGAATCCCAAAATGGCGCATCTCAACACTCTTCAGAATTAACAGCTGATGGACAACAACAACACGACTCCCATGGATCGTCCCAACACACCAGCAACAGCAACAACCACCATCACCACCATCATACACAACAATCACAAGCACACGACAACAAGAGAGGCTTGCCCTCCGGTGAAGAGGTTCCTCCAGAAATCGATTTGAACCCAAGAGCCAAAACAGTTGCCGACCTTTGGCAAGAATGGGAAGAGGGTTACAGAGGTCAACCTCCTTTAAGAGTCTTGGAATCCCAATACGGTACTAAGTGGAGAAAGGGCCGTATAGCCAAGTCTGCTCAAAGAAGAAAGAAGGTTATTGAATTTATAGATAGTGAAACTAAAAGAAACAATAACATTAGCGTTAACAGAGTTGTTGCCAAATTGGATGAATACAGAAACAAGAAGAAGAAGGGTCTTTTCTGGTTATACGGTGGCCTTCCAAGTCAATTGTTCAACCCTGACGGTTCAGAAGTTGAGATCACCTCTGAGGATGAAGAAGACGATGCCAAGATGGTTGATGCCGATGTGCAAGTTCAAAGCGACAGTAACCATACCTCTAAGGAACAATTAGATGCAAGTGAGGCTGCTTCTGCTGCTGCCGCTGCCGTTGCAGCAACGACGGGTCAAAGCATTGTCTCTGGTGAGGCCAATGATGAAACTACTGATCCTGCCTTGAAAGATAAGAAATAGGTTGAATAAGAAGAAAAAGAAAAAAGAAAATTAGGAAGGAAGAAAGGAAAATAATCATGATGAAAGAATCAGTTATCATTCTTTTTAATGTTTCTATTCTCCATGTGTATCTCTCTTTCTCTCCCTCCTTTTTTTTTTATCTTTTCATCTCATCAACAGCCTCCTCGAACCTCCCAACCACCACCACCCCCTGTTCCATTTTTGTACCATATTTTTGATTAAGAGAAACAAACAACAACAACAACAATATCATCATCATCATCATCCTATCCACTCAACACTATTGCGTCCACCCCCCCCCTCTGTATTATTTTTTTGAAAGTCAATCAGTATAAACTTGACTGTCATTTGAACTTTTATATTTGTATTTTTTTTGCTTTTCTCTCTGTCTCTTATTATTACTATTACTACTACTTACTTACTTTATTTTGAAGTTTCACTGCTTGCTTTGATTCTTGTGTTCTTTTACTTTATTTTTCCCACTACTTCACCTACTTCTGTTTGTTGTTTTTGATATTCTTTCTTACTCTTTGACTATTTTTGTTTTCTTCAACCTTTTATATTTTGTATAGTGTCTAGTTACGTTGTATTTTCGACCACCCCCTTTCTACATATTCATTATTACTCGGATATTTTTTAATTTGATTTCTCTCCTATTTTCTTGAATCCCTCCTTAATAATTAAAAGTAGATTAAAATGATAAAAAAACGTATATATATTTATTATTTATAGAATCTTTACAAAAAATTAAAAAGTACACATAAAAAAGAGGGATAGAAACAAAAAAAAAAGGAAAAAATAGAATATTTAAACAAATATATGAAGACAAAAAACGATACGATGGGATGATGAGCATGAAACGATGATTAAACTAGTAACAGGAAACAATAAAAACAAAACAATATAAAGTATACACTTCTAATTTAGCGGGGGAGTAGAAGAGCAAGAAAAAATAGTCCAACTCAGAGTTCTCTAGAAACCAAATGGGTTATCAGCAGTGGCATTGGCCAAGTTCGCAAGTCTACCTGTTGGTTGATTAGCTAATGGTGCTCCCGAGTATGGTGAATTACCAAAACCTAAACCAGTTGGTTGGGCAGCCAATGGTTGGCCACCAGTTGGATCAACACCTGCACCGAAGGATGTGAATGGCTGTTGCTGTTGTATTTGTTGCTGAGGTTGCTGTTGTTGTAGTGGTTGTTGTCCAAACTGTTGTTGTTGCACCTGTTGGCCGAATTGAGATTGTGGTTGGAAACCAGTACGCTGTGGTTGGTTTAATGAGGTGTTAGCAAACATGTTAGATAATTGGTTCATGCCTGTTTGTTGACCAAATTGAGGCAATTGCTGTTGTGGGAAACCACCAGTTGGTTGGTTCAAGTTAGGAACACTAGCACCAAAGTTGTTTTGCTGAGGAGGTAAACCAGGGTTGAAGCCATTGTTCAAGTTTGGCATACTAGAAGTGAATTGATTTGGTAAACCACCAGTCAATGCTGGGTTCATTTGACCAAAGGATGTCACTGGAGCAGCGTTAATTGGAGCTTGTCCAAAGGAGGTAGCTGGCATGGACAAGCCACCAGTCAACGCATTAGGCATCAAACCACCAGTTAGTGCATTAGGCATCAAACCACCAGTTAGTGCATTAGGCATCAAACCACCAGTTAGTGCATTAGGCATCAAACCACCAGTTAAAGCGTTTGGCATCAAACCACCAGTTAAAGCGTTTGGCATCACAGCACCTGTTCTCATGTTTGGCTGTAGAGCAGGATATGATTGCACAGGGTTGGTCAAAGCGAAATTATTACCAGTTTTTTGTAATGTTAAACCAGTTGGCTGTAATTGCACCAAACCTCCAGCAGGAGCAGCACCACCGAAGGTGGTCAATGGCATAGGTAAAATACCACCAGTCTTTTGCTGTTGTGGAATTGGAGCAGGAGCAGGAGCAAAACCACCAGTAGGAGCAAAACCACCAGTAGTGACAGGTAGCAAGCCACCAGTACGTTGAGGTTGTCCAAATGAAGTGAATGGCATACCACCAGTGGCAACAGGTAATAAACCACCAGTCTTTTGCAATTGACCAAATGAAGTTGTTGGCATGGCAGTCAATTGACCAGTCTTGTTCATAGTTAAACCAGTTGGTTGCAAAGGAATGAAACCAGTGGCTTGACCAGTGAGCATTGGAACCATAGTAATTGGCATGAAACCAGTTGGCATTGGCATCATTGTACCATTTGTCTTTTGCGCTTGCATAGGAGGGAAGTCTGCCGTGGTAGGAGAAGTAATTGGTGGAGAGGCAACTGGGGCAGGAGCAGGAACAGGAGCAGCAGCAACTGGGGCAGGAGCAGTTGCAATGACAGGCTTGATAGGCAAGTTCAAAGAAGAGCCAGTCTTTGATGACTCCATTGGTTTGATATTGACCAAATCCTGGATTGAGCCAGTAATTTGTGGAGTAATTGATCTGGATTCCTCTTGAGTCTTCGAAGCTGGCTTTGAGGCCCATGCATCATCTTCAAATCTGTTGTTGTTGTTATTTAGATGTGCGCCATTAACAACAGCTGCATTATTAGCGTTGGTGTTAGCCTTTAGAGAACCATCAGCAGAACTGAACATACCACCTTCAGGGGCACCACCAACAGCAGGTGATTCATCCTTCTTATTTCTACCAAACTTGACATCAAGGTATTTAGTGACCCTTAATATATCTCCTTCTCTTAGACCGAGGGTTCTTAATAATGAGGCAGAAATATCTTCCAAGATAGATTCACCCATTTGCTCATTTGTAAAGTTCTTAGCATATCTATCACAAACATTGGCATCAACACCACATTGAACAAAGAAATCAAACCAATATTCATTGAGTTCGTTATTGAATGGAACCTTCTTTTGAGAAGAAGAGGAAGAAACAACAACTGGTTCTGGAGTTGGCGATCTAACCACAGATTGCTTTCTAGCAGGAAGGTCAGGTTGAGGAGATGAAACATCCCTCTTTGGCTTGTAGTTATCAAGGGACATACCTGTAATTCTCTCAACATATTCCAAATCTTCACTGGAAAGCTTAGGAGCAGCAACAGCAATTTTCACACCATTAACTTTATGCAAATGAATTTTACCATCAGAACAGCCCAAGAATTCGGCTTCAACTTTGAAGGCACCTGATCTATCAATCCAGGTTCTAACTCTGTGTGGATTTGGCTTTGATGAATCCTTCTTTGCAGCCTTGGCGCTCTTAGACATAACCTTTTGTCTTTGCTTATCATCAGCTCTTCTAATTCTTTCTCTAACTTCTCTATCTCTAAGTTCTCTTTCTTTACGTGCTTGACGACGTCTTTCTCTCTCTAATTCATCTTTTTCTTTGGCAATGTCAGCTCTTTCTCTGTCATTTTCATTTCTTATAGCTCTACGTCTTTCATTTTCTCTTTCTCTTGATAATTCCTTTTCTTTTAACAATTTCTTTTCTCTTTCCCTTTCTCTTTCTCTTTCCTTCTCCTTTTCCTTTTCTTTGGCCTTCTTCTTCTTTGGACTCAAGAGAGATGATTGGGATTTCTTTGAGAATAATGATTTCAGGCCACCAGATGATGAACTTTCAACCTTAATATAGTTGGATGGAACCACACCTTGCTTATCGTTAGCAACGTTTCTAACCATCCACCATTCCTTAGATTTTTTATCGTTAATAATGACAACAGTATCACCTTCGTAACAAGTCAATTCATCAGGGGATGCAGCTTCGAAATCGTACAAAATCTTACCTTGTTTTTGAGAGGAAGATGAAGAGGAAGATTTTGAAGCATCCTTGACATCCTTTAATGCATTCATGGAGGTCATACCCTTCAGATCCGCCAGAATGGAAATGATAGCTTCGGCACTGTCCTTGGTACCTGCATGTAATTCATACGAAGCAAAGGGGTTTTTAAATTCTAAAAAGACATGTTTCTTCTCATTGTTATAAGACACCAAGTCTCTAATGTCCCAGTCCTTTGAGTCGGAAGAACCATCAGGTCTCAAGTACACAGAAGAATTGCCAATGGCCAAGGTGGACTTTCTCTTCTTCTTACCTTCGATTTCATGGACTGCCCATGTGAAGAAATCATCCTTACCAAAGTCATCATTGTTACTTTTGTTGTTGTTGTTGTTATTGCTTGCATCTCTTGAGTGATCTTCATCGTCGTCATAACCATAGTTAGAACGACCACTTCTTCTTGAGGTACTAGTATTTGTTCTTGGTCTGTTAGGCATTGGAGGAGGAGCATCGTCATCGCTATTGGCTGCAGCTGGCGAGTCTATAGCCGATGATCTAACTGGCATCTTTGGAGCAGGGGCTTCAATTTCAGGTTCAGGTTCCTCTTGTCTAACATTTCTTTGAGGAGGAGCAGGGAAACTTGACAATGCAGAGGTTTCCCCGTACGCCTGCGGTTCTGCCGGAGTAGGAGGAAGTGGATTGTTCACACCAGTGGCACCAATTTCAATGTAATTAGCCGGAATGAAACCAAACTGAGTTCCATCAATACCGACCAAGGTCCAGTTATCATCTGAAGTGTCATAAATGTCAAATTTAGTGCCCTCAGTGAAGGATAACTCTTCTTCAGTTTGCTTATCGTAATCGTACAATGCAGTTGCAGTTGACGTGACAGGTGCAGGTTGAATATAAGTAGATGGGACTAATCCAACAGGCTCTTCGACATCAGCATCAACGACTCTCTTTTTCACCTTCCACCAGTCATCAACTTCGGATTTCTCTAATAGATACAATAGATCATTTTCATGGAGGGACAACTCCTCATCGTTTTGAGCTTGATAATCGTATATGGATATATAAATACCCAAGAATGTAGCCATTGTGAATTAATAATTGTATGGATATTTCTTTCCTCAACGACCTCAACGATTCTCTTATATGATGCTTTATAAAAATAAAAATGTATGTCGGGAG
>PPHW02000076.1:0-17828 GCA_003705225.2 Ambrosiozyma vanderkliftii
GTATCATTGGTGCTTTCTTAGTGAGAGGTCAAGATGCTATCCCAGCATTTGATGTTGCACCAGATTGGGAATCATATGAATTCACCAAGTTGGACCCAACCTCTGAAGCTGACAGAGCCTTTGTTGACAACATGTGGGCTTGGGATCAACCAGTTGAGATCAATGGTGAAAAGAGAGAAATTGCTGACGGTAAGGTCTTAAAATAGATGGATGATATAACTTAGTACTGAAAAGGTACTTTTATCTTTTATGAACAATATCTCTTTTGATACCTGTATAGTCTATTTATTTTCATTTTCTTGATTAACGTCAGTTTTTGCTGTATATACGTAGAATATAGCATCGTAAATCACTTAATATTTTAGCAACTCCGAGGGAGACAACTTTTTAACTCCGGATAATATAATTAGTCATCCCTAAACAACCATACAATTAATATAATATATTAAACGGGGAATACCTCCAGCTCTCCATCATATATATTCATTTCTTGAAAAACACATACCATATATATTTCAATTATATAATTACAACTTGAAGCAAGAAACAATGTCATTAGGGACTTTATATGCAGGTGAACACTCCAGAACTCTTTTCGTCGATGGCTTAGTCAGAGTCCTAGATCTCGACGTTAAAGTTCTTGCTGAACCCGATGAATATTACTATGAAAACTTCCCATTGAAAAGATATCCATCATTTGTTGGACCACATGGATACAAACTCCATGAATCAATTGCAATTGTTTATTATTGTATGTGTTTAAACGTTATTCTTTCTACCCCATTGTAAAGGTGTGTCGTGTGATGGGGTTCAGCCTCCTCACCCTCAAGAGATAACATATTATATACTAACAATGTGTTTCCATTTTTTAATAAAGTGACTTCATTGAAGGAAGGTGCCACTGCTCAATTGTTGGGTAAAAATGCAAAGGAGCGTGCAGAGATATTGAAGTGGATGTCGTTTGCGACTACTGATTTCATGTGTGATGCGTATCAGGGATTTGCTCCGTTATTGGGAAGAATCCCATACAATAAGAAGACAATTGATTACGGGTATGCCAAAGTTGAAGAATATGTCGGGCAATTAGAGGCCAGATTAAAGGATTACACTTATTTGGTTGGTGAAAGGGTCACAGCTGCTGATGTGTACTATGCGACAATGTTCTTCAGACCATTATCTGTGATGCTAGGAGCCGACTGGAGAGCCAAACATCCAATCTTCATGAGATGGTTTACCACTATAGCTTCTACACCGTACTTGAATTGGTATACCTTTAAGTTGACAGAAAAACCACTTGAACCTCCAAAGCCACAAAAGAAGGAAAAATCCGGCAAGAAGGAACAACAACCAAAGACTGAAAAGAAGAAGGCTGAAAAGTCAATTGAAGATGATATCCCAGCTGAACCAAAGAAGGCTAAGCACCCATTGGAAGCTTTAGGTAAGTCCACCATCCCAATTGATGAATTGAAGAGAAAGTACTCTAACGAGGAAACCAGAGAAGTTGCCTTACCATACTTCTGGAACGAATTCTTCAACAAGGACGAATGGTCTATCTGGAAGGTTGAATACAAGTACAACGACGAATTGACCTTGACCTTTATGTCTAACAACTTGGTTGGTGGATTCTTCAACAGATTGTCAGGATCTATCAAGTACTTGTTTGGTTGTGCCGTTGTCTACGGTGAGAACAACAACAATGGTATCATTGGTGCTTTCTTGGTGAGAGGTCAAGATGCGATTCCAGCATTTGATGTTGCACCAGATTGGGAATCGTATGAATTCACCAAGTTGGACCCAACCTCTGAAGCTGACAGAGCCTTTGTTGACAACATGTGGGCTTGGGATCAACCAGTTGAGATCAATGGTGAAAAGAGAGAAATTGCTGATGGTAAGGTCTTGAAATAAAGCATCTGTGTCACACACTTTTAGTACTAATATAATTTTCATTCTTGAACTTTTATAAATACAGTTTTATGTATACTTTTTAAATTATTATGCTACCCAGCTTATAGACATACTCCAATTAAGTAAGTAAGTAAGTTTATGCGTACAGTAAATTTGAGCGCACATTTTTTTTTTCAAACTGGCATAATATTATATATATATATAGATTTGTTTGGTGTCGTTATCATTACTCATCTAATTGCCATTAACAACAAACACAACAACAACAGCAACACTAACAATTAGAAAACCATAAATTCACATGACACATATAAGAAAGGTGAATTTGTCGATAGATCCAATCATGAGCAGGTCTGGTCCATTTACTGATCCCGAGTACACAAATGAGTTTGGAAGAACAGAACTGGAGAATGCCAAAATCTTAGTCATTGGAGCAGGAGGGTTAGGATGCGAAATATTGAAGGACTTAGCATTGACTGGATTTAAGGACATAGAATGCATTGATATGGATACTATTGAACTATCGAATTTGAACAGACAGTTTTTGTTTCGTGTGAAGGATGTCGGTAAATCCAAGGCTGATGTTGCCTGTGAGTTTATCTCCAAGAAGGTTAGAAAGACCGGATTGAAGATCAAGTCTCATTTCAACAAGATCCAGGATTTTGATCACGAGTTTTACAAGAAGTTCAGCATGATAATATGTGGGTTAGATAATATTGAAGCTAGACGGTGGATCAATAAGACGATTGTTGACATTGCCATCAACTATGACCAACTCATTCCATTGATCGATGGCGGGACCGAGGGGTTCCAAGGATCTGTGAAGGTGATGATACCCACGTACACTGCTTGTTTTGAGTGTTATATGAAGTTAGTTCCAAGACAAACCACGTATCCATTGTGTACCTTGGCCTCAACGCCCAGATTACCTGAACATTGTATAGAATGGGCGCATCAATTAGAATGGCCAAAACTGTACCCTGACATGAAATTTGATGCTGATGTGCCCGATCACGTTGAGAAGATGTATCAATTGTCATTACAGAGGGCCAAACAGTTTGGCATTGAAGGTGTGACAAAGTCCAAGACATTGGGTGTGGTGAAGAACATTATTCCTGCAATTGCATCCACGAATGCGATTATCTCTGCATCGTGTTGCAATGAAGCGTTTAAATTTATCACTTCATGTAATCCAAATCTGAAGGACACGATGTACTACAATGGTGAAGTTGGGGTGCTGGCTGTCAGTCATGAGTATCATAAGTTGGAAGATTGTGATGTTTGTGGTAATTTACCCAAACAGTTTGAAATTGATGAGAGTGTCAAATTGGGTCAGTTTGTGGAGTTGGTTAAGGATGAGTTCCAATTGATCGAACCTAATTTTTTCACGGCACAGGGTGATCTGTACAACTTTAAAAGACGTGGGGAGTTTACAAGTAAATTAGAATCCAGAATTATTGATCTTTTACCGTTTGAAATGGACTATTGCACTCTTCAAGTTGTTGTTGTTGACAGGGCGATAAACAATGATTTGAAATTGATCTTGAAGATCAAATAATATATATATATATATATGTATCCATATATTCCGTTTAAACAAAACAATTGACTTTTCTAAACTACATGCTACATCCTAAAGTGATATAGTAATATTTATATTTTTCTCTCTTTTACGGATTATAATAAATAAGAGTATAAAAAAAACGTTAGATAAGTAAGTGGTATATTAATATATTACTATGTGTGAAAAAAAAGAGCCGGAGATTCGGCTTGGAAATTTAATATTTATGAGAGGTTGTGGGGAGTCATGAGGGCCGCTATATAATTTACTCTTTTTTTTTTAACGTCATATCAAATTAAGTAGATATAAATGAAAAACAGAAAGAGATTATATATAAAAAAAAGGCATTTTCTCTTAACAAAAACAAGACTTAATTAAAAAAAAAGGGGATTATCGTAAAATTAAATCAAACTCTATTTAAAAAAAGAAAAAGCGTTTAAGCGTGCTTGTTGAAGTACTTCTTGGAAGCATCAACTTCTGGGACAATGGTATCGGAACCAGCGGTCCAGTTAGCTGGGCAAACTTCACCATACTTTTCAGTGAATTGGAAAGCTTCTAATAATCTCAAGGATTCATCGACATTTCTACCAACTGGCAAATCGTTAATGGTGATTTGTCTCAAAGTACCCTTTGGATCAATTAAAAAGATACCTCTTAAAGCGACACCTTCGCTTTCTAACAAGACACCGTAATCCTTAGCCAAGGAGTGGTTGGTATCAGCAAGTAATGGAATGTTGACTGGTCCTAAACCACCGTCAGCTCTCTTAACGTTAGTCCAAGCCAACAAAGAGTATTCAGAGTCGGTAGAGGCGAATAAAACTTGAGCATCCTTATCAGCAAACTTCTTAGCAGCTTCAGAGTAAGCAATGATTTCAGTTGGGCAGACAAAGGTGAAAGCCAATGGGATGAAGGCTAATAAAACCCACTTACCCTTGTATTGTTCTAAAGAAACTTCTTCGAAAACACCGTCAATGACAGCGGTCTTTGTGAAAGTTGGAGCTGGCTTTTGAATTTGAGCGACCATTGTGTAATGTGTATATATAGATTTATATGAGTAATCAATTGGATTGATGATAGAATGAAAATATTATAATAAGAAGAAGAAAGAAGAAGAAAGAATAATAATTGAAAGAGGGGATCAGATTAAATTAAAAAGCGGAATATCGGTGGTATTTATAACCAATTTCAGAGACTTTGCGGCCAATGGATAATAGTCCAAAATATAGAGAGTTACGGTGTGGCCCCCTTCTTTTACGCGGGCACTTACCCTCATAGTTAAATTTTTCACCCAACCAACACCCACGCACAGTAATTTCCAGAACATCAGCTAAAATTACAAATATTGATAAGCAGAAGGATTTAATCTTTTCTCTTACTCTCTCTATCTCTCTCTCTCTCCCTCTCTTTTAACCAACACCACCATATTCTCAATTGATATATGTAATCAATTTTAAAATGGTTAAATTAAATTGTAAAAAAAAAAAAAAGAACTCAATTGTTGGTTAAATGTTAGAATTAGCCCAATTGTTTTCATTTCTGTCCGTAAGTTTAGTAATCTACCAACCACGTAATTGAATATATACATATACATACATACATACATACATACATATATACACGGCCTACAAATAATTATTATACTGGGGAAAAAATGCAAACCTACTGGCCGATCAACCATCCCCCCTTAGATAACAGCTGTGGCTAAATATAAAATCTCCTTTTACCATTTTAGAATTGGGCATTACTAACCTCATGAAAGATTCTGGATCGCGTCGATTACTTACAAATACTTTTTAATTATTAAATATAGGCAAACAAATCGACGCACGTCGCTGGCGTGTCAACGGGGATCAGATGATCTTCGGATTAATAATTAATTATCTATTATTAATCTGGCTGGCTCAGCTATATATATTAATTAATGAATATATAGATTATAAATAAGTATAACATTTATACAAAAAAATCATCAAATTATTCATCAGCAATGTCGATAACTCCATCAACTGCACGATGGACATCCAATTGAGGAATTCGCTCAATTTCATCGCCATTCTCAACATTGTTATCTTCATCACGTTGTGCACCTATCCCGGTCCCTGTTCCTGTTCCTGTACCTGTTCCTGTTGCTGCACTTGCACCCGTGTGTGCTTCTTGCTCCAATGCTGCCATTTCTCTGTCCCTCTTTTGCTTAAGCACTAATCCTTCTTTTCTTAAAATCTCATACGTGTAAGCGATAAAACAATCAGGAACCATTGTAAAGAAAAATAACACAATATCTTGAAATAGAATAAATAAATGATGTAATAATTTGGACACCAATGTCACTTCAGTCTTCATCAAATCCACATCCTCCTCAGATTCATCAGCCAGCTTTGTATCCGAGGTGGTAGCGGTGGTATTATTATTATTATTATTATCCCCTTGATTCTGTTCTTGTTCCTCCTCAACAATTAAATTGTTCCTATTATTACCAATACCGAATCTCACAACCTTGACATTAAACTCATCAAAAAAGGTCGCAAGTTCCTTGGATGTAAATCTTAATTTCTCAATTATTAACTTTGGAATAGGTTGCAGTGACTCACTAAAGTCCAAAGTGACAATGGCATCCAACTTATCAAGCACAGAGTCCCTCGTGATGATCAATACCACAAACAATGACACAACAAGGTATTTAAGGTATTCATTTGTATATGTGTATTGTAACCCAAAGATAAACATGATGATTAAATACTTGGATAAGGTAACCAACAAGTAAAACACTCTTTTAAGTGTGCCCTGTGTTAACATACGACGAAATGTCCGTATTGTGAACAGTGTTATAACCTTAATTAATGAAAATATATCTGCAGCATGTCCATCACCATTTCCTGCAGGAGGAGGAGCATTTCTCTGTTGCCCAGGTTGTTGTTGTTGTTGTTGTTGTTGATCACCACCATTAATTGTTGCATTATTACTCTGATCAACCAAAACAACCACAAAATCTAATGGTTCAATCTCCTCTAATGCCTTTCTGGCACTGTTAGAGAGTAAAATGTATGGCTCGTAGTTGGGATCAGTATCCACAATCATGCATTGTTGGGAACTCAACTCAACTTTCCTATGATTTCCCCGACTGTCAACACCCTCGACAACGTAGATAACCGATGCAGTAGAAACTTGATCAACGTACAAGTTACTGTTCTCCAATCTATCATAAGAGTGCCCGGTTATTTTCTTCACTGAACCATCCTCCAAAACAACAGATGATAAGAAACTACCATTGCAAGTGTGGTGTTGCTTCTTGGCCAATTCATCAGCGGCATCTTTACTAAAATAAGGGGAATTCAATGTACCTTCAACGGCAGCATCCTCCTCATCACCATTCAGCGTCGGTGTTGGTGTTGGTTTCAACGAGGCAGTGACCGCCAATATCGTGGGGACATGATCATAATCAAAATTGGCACCAAGTTTCAAGATAGAATATAGAGGTATGGATTCATCGTCGGTGTAGTCATTAGATGAGTATTCATTTTCAATAAGTAATTGATCCAATTCATATCCATCGACTTTAACCAGATTTTTCAATTGTTTTAATGTAGTGGTGAGTTTGATTCCTTCAATTGTATCAATTTCTATGATGCGATGTGTAATGGAGTCCTCGTATCTGAACTCAACGGGGAATTCAATATCTGCAGGCAGAGGAGTCTGTATTCCTGTGACATCCATTGTTGTATGTGGAAATATGATATTATCTATATCTATATATAAATATCAATATCAATATCAATATCAATATCAATAAATCTAACTATATATATATACATTCACCAACTGGTAGTACTATATACCAAATATATATATATACACGTAGGCGATTAAATAAAAAGATATCTGCCATTATTAAATCCCGTGTCGTTTAACCTTTTCACTAAAATTTTTTCTTCTCGCCTCGTTTAAATTTAAAGAGTGAGTGAGTGAGTTAATAAAAAAAAAAACCACCACCAATTTATAAATCTATTCGTAAGTTTTTTGCCTTAGTTTGCTTTACACTATACTAATCATCGATCAATCAATCAATCAATCAATCAATCACAGTTATATTTATTTAAATTGAAGATTGTATTAATTAGGTTTTGAACTGATCACTGTCCATTTCCTTTTCTAATCACCTGTTTTTGTTTTCTTTGTCTTCCTTTTCTCCTTTTTTTTTCCCGTTCCCATATTATTATAAGATTCATATATATCCGATATAAATTTAGCAAAGGTGAAAAATACATAAAAAATGTTGGCTAATCCAAGAACAACGTCATCATTAACGAGAATGTTCAATTCTCAGATCAAACAAACGTCAGCATCGCAACAACGTCAGATTGGTAGTTTTATAAGGAGTGTGCTATGTATGGACCCACCTCCTTCCCCAGAGGATCCTACTCCTGAAAACAGATTTCATATTTGGGATCAATCTCCATCACCAGATTTAAGAATGAGAGCAGCTACTATTAGAGCTAAGGCCAAGTGTCCAGTCACCCATAAGGACATTAACTTTACATGTCCAATCTCTGGTATACCAACACACCACTCCAAGGAGGCCTGGGAGGCTGATAAAGAGTACCATGAATCTAAGAGATATGAAATTTTAAAGAAGGTTAATATTTACGAACATGATTTAAGATCAGGTAGACAATTTCCAGAATTTGATTTCCCAACTGTGCAACAACAGGATACCTTGGTTAACTTTTCCAGTTGGGATACATTCCTCTACACAAGACAATTCTACTCTATGGATACTGAATTTCAATTGGCTGTTGTCACTAAGATGTTGTCATTCCCATTGACCATCTCCTCTGTGTTACATGAATTTTCTCCATACTTTTTAAAGCCAAAGGGTCCAGTTAGCTTGGAGGGTTTGAAATCATTGGCTGCATTGAGATACACCCTATACCCGGAAAACAGAGTGTCATCCTTAAAGGATAGACCAATTAGAATATTCTTGCTAAATTCAAAGTCCGAGTCTATTCTACCACCTCATGTTTGGAAGGAAATAACCTATTTGTTCCCTGGAATTGCATTTGAATTGCACTTTATTGGTCCTGAGTCATACTATGACAGAGAAAAGAAGCAATATTTGGTTAGCGACAAGCCAATAGTGAGAAGAGTGGATGATACCTTGTGCTTTGTCCACCACACCCAGGATTTCAACGTTTTACACGAGGCCCAAGATTTCTTCCCTTACGATCCATACTTGGACATTTTCTTCTGTTTCCACCCAAGATTCTCCTCATTGGAATTGAATGAACTATGGACGAACTCATTGCCTGGTTTGTTAGAATCGAAGTGTGGTGTGTTTGTCACTGGTTACCACAAGAAGGACATTGATAACGATTTCAAATGGTTGACTGACAATTACTCAGAAGAGATGGATGTCTTGATGGATAAGACTCAAAATATCTTTGGCTCCACCAAATGGGAGTTGAATGACTTAAACCCTCACGAAGTGTTCCAATTTAACCAACAAATATTTGGTTTCAGAGGTAAGCGTTACCATGCTATTCAAAAGGATTAGTAAGAGATGTTTTTCTTCCACACACGTTTTCAGAGCATAAATAACTGTATTTTTTCCCCCCAACCTTTCTTTCTTCATTTGTTTGTTTGTTTGTTTGTTTGTTTTCATTCCTATATATACATATATGTGAACACCAACCTATATATACCATCACTCCTACGAAACTTGTTTATTCCTGTTTATAGTTTACCATTATTATTATTATATCTACCGTCTTTTTTTTTTCCTTTAATTTTTTATCAATTTTTTTTCATCTCCCATTTATTATTTTTTCTTTCTTCCTTCAATTTATTGTTTACTATAGTGTATATTCATTTCATTACCATTGACGTATCACCATGGTATGTATCTCTACGTAGTGTATTTGTATGTGTTATGTGGACAAAAAATAATTTGGATTTCTTATAAGTCGGATCGGGATGAAAAAAAATTCAAACACCGAAAAAAAAGGGAATATAGAGAGGAATAGGGTGAAAAATTACACACAAAGGTTCAAGGACAATCCATTGACAGTGGTAATGTCATCATATATTTAGAAACGAACGGGAGGAGAATGAAACACAGGGAGATTGAAAAAGAAAATACGAAATATATATTAAAATTAAAGAGAGCGTCTAGTAGTTGGAAATGTAGAAAAGAAAGCAGTAGCAGGTGAAAAAGCAAAAGAAAAAAAAAAGGTTGAAAAAATAGAGTAGAGAAAGGGGGGAAAAGCATAAACAAAAAGGAAAGAGTAAATATAAGGATAATAGTAAAAAGAAAAGAAGAAATGGTATCATAAAATAATAGAAGAGGAAGAGGATGAGAGGAAGGGAAATAGAGGGGAAAAGGCATGTAACAGTACTGCAGCTAATCCACTTCTTCTGGCTCCTCTTCATCCTCTTCTTCTAATTCAGGCAACTCCAAGGCACAGTCATGATCCTTGATTTCTGGTTTACGGTGTTCACTAGAGGAATAGATTGATGTTGGAGAAGCAGGCAGGGTATCACTACTGGCGCTTCTTTGGCCAATTGTGGATGATGCAATTCTTGACAATTCAGAACCAGTGATACTCATTCTGGAAGCCCTGATGAAATTAGCAGCGTTCAGTGAAACGAGAGCACTCTTCATCTCATCGATGGAGTCATGGGATCCATTAGCAGTGACAGCAGCTTCACCTGAGATGCTGCTACTTAATTGTTGTTGTTGCTTTTTCAAATCCTTCAAGATATGATCACGGTTATATGAAATGACATCATTGTCATCGTCCAATCCATCAGTTGGAGTTATAATCTTGCTGCAACCATCTAGCAAATAGCTTGCATTCTCTAAATATTCAAATGTGAATGAAGAGTTACGAGAATGGGTGAAAGAGCTCTTGTTTGATGTAGGAGATGCAATTGAAGATGATTTAATAGAGGAGCATCTCTTAATTGATGGCACCTTCTTAATATGCACCTCCTTTTCCTCCTCTAAGGAACTGTCAAAGATTGAGATTTCCTTGCTTAGTGGTGAGATCGATGAACTATTAGTACCACCAGAGACAATATTTTGTGACTTATTCAACTCAATGGTGTCAATAAATAACTTCTCCAGCTTAACATCATCCAAAGTGTTGACTGGCAACTTCAACAAATCTGGAATTGGCTCAAGGGAATCATCGAAATCGACATTCTCTTCTTGTGGTATGGATGCCAATCTTTGGTGTGTATAACTGTGATGGGTATCCAAGGTATTGTATATATAGCCATTATTAAAACCGCTACTGCTATTGTAATTATAGCTGTAATTGTAAATACCACTATTGTTGTTGTTGTTATTGATATTATTATTGCTGTTGATGTTGCTGTTAACCAGAAAACCATTTGAGGCCTTTCTAACAGGAGAATAAGGGTCGGTTGTAGCATAACCGCTTTGAGTGAATGATGCATAGGAGTTATCAGTCAACAAGGTAGACATAGAAGTACTTCTGGTAAACACAGAGTTAGATCTACTAACATTGTGATTTGAAACAGAAGATGAAATACTTCTAGAGCGATGATGCGGTTTTTGCGTGGAGGCAAGATTGGTGGTGGAGGAGGCATGTTCTGTGGAAGTCTTAAAGTGGGTTGTTGGGGAGGTCTTGAAACCAGAGTAAACTTGGAATTGCATTTGTCCATCACGGTCCAGAGTCTTGGTTTGAATTTCCGGTTCCAGGGTAGTTGGAGCAGATGAGAGATCATTTGATTCACTAGCAGCGGCAGAGGAATCAGAAGAGTCATTCTTTAGAGTCTTTGGTAAAAGACTAACGTCAATGGTCGTGAAGGATTGTTCAACACCAAAATGGGACTCATTGTCAATGTGAGAAACGTGGTTAAAGTCAAATGGAGTACTGATCATAGATTTAGTGATCCTCTTCTCAACTGCGACACCACTATTGGTGCCATCATCCAAGTCAAAGTAACGTAGGATTTTGGTTGGTTGTTTCTTCAGCCATTTTTTCAAATACTTTGGGTTTCTTTTGCTAGTTGGGATTTCATCGTCGTCATCCAACCATAGTTGTTCATTCTGACGATACTCTGCGGCTAACATGGCTTTCTTCTTCTGCTGTTTTATTCTTTTCTAATATGTCCTGTGCTTTGAACTTTAAGAATTCAGACGTGTGAGTGAAAAATTGGCGTTATTAGGATTAAGAAGGGAGAGAGGGAGAGAAAGGAAGAAGGAGATGATGATGATGATGATGATGGAAGGGTTAGTTGAAAAAAAGATGAATGTAATTAGACCTCAATTGTATAATTTAAGGAATAAGGTAAGTACGTGTTAATTCTTTTAGTTTTTTCTCTGAAAAGTTAGGCGTAAGTAATAAGTTAAAGTGCCAATTCTTTTTTAAAAAGAAGAAAAAAATGTAAAAGGAAAAAGAAACACTATATATTGCTTTTTTTTTTCCTGTACTAAACACTAAAATGGATATTCTTAAAGCTATAGGAGAACAACCGTGAAGTGAAGTGAAGTATATGATGTATGAAAGGATATGCAAAGTGAAAACTTTATTTAATGTTAATATAATTTTTTTTTCTTTTCACTTAGTGCTTTTTTACAATTACATGGTCATAATTAGTTGTAATTAATTAATTAATTAATTAAATACGGATGTGGAAAGAGAGGCTCTCTCTCTCTCTCTAATGATAAAGGAGATTAATACTTCCGATAGCCACATAGATGCCTGTGAACACTTACTAAAGACAGTACATATTAATGCCTAGATATTCTTACATACTACAGGGGATGCTAATTGATTCTCTTTCTCTCTCTCTCTCTCTGTCCTTACTCCCCCTTCATCATCATTATCTTCTTATCCCTCTCTCATCGACAATCCCCCCTCCAACTCTAATGGACAAACAATAAAGAATAGTTAAGGGTTAAAAAAAAAAAACACGTTAGAATAAAATGCTAGAGGGAATGCAGATAATTAAAGTGAAAAATTACCGCCTTTGGAAAATGTATCTGCGTGGTGTGGTTCTGCGGCTATTATTTCCATTAGCTT
This sequence comes from Ambrosiozyma vanderkliftii, assembly GCA_003705225.2. NCBI lineage: Eukaryota > Fungi > Ascomycota > Pichiomycetes > Pichiales > Pichiaceae > Ambrosiozyma > Ambrosiozyma vanderkliftii. The sequence goes on from PPHW02000076.1 coordinate 12,514, forward strand.
CCCTTCAATAAACGACTCCTCCTACTCGCATTACAGGGGGAGAGTGGGAGAGTGGGAGAGTGGATAGACACAGCAGAGAGATGGAAGAGAAGTTTTACAATGTACTATTATGAAACAAAGGAACGGATTAACGAGATAGGATAGGGGAAGGAGCTAGTCATTAAGTAAATAAGGTACGAGTATATTATATTATCAACATTCCCATCCACCCCTCTCTCTGCCAGTCTGTCTACCATATATCAGGTACGCGTTATATTATTATATTATATATTTTTCGTGTTTATAGTATAAGATATGTGACTGTTTTTTTTCTCTCTCTGAAAGACAATAAATTATATCTCCATTCTAAGTAACTAAATAACTTATATTATATATTATATATATATCAATTAGTAAGTACTAGAACCACAGCAATTACTTAACACGTAACTATAACTTATAATATTTAGTATGCATAATTTTATGAGAGAGAGACTTAAACGCCTCACGCACAGACGAGCCAATCTCACGTCGATAGTCGCCTTTCAAAAACCATATTTGGCTATTACATTTCCTGTTTTAGTAGTTTTATTAATTATGTCTATACCTATCATGGTCATCTTTAGCTCCATTTATGGTTAGGACTATGGATGGTGTATAGTGTGTAACAAACAATAACGATATATTGATAATCACACTCATACTATTACTGATTTACTACCTTGGTATGACGGGTTGACATGCCAGATGGGGAGAGGATGAGACTTAAATAGAGATAGAATTAGAATTAGAAATAGAAATAATTAAAGTCATGATAATCATAATCATTATCAAGTTATGTAAACCAAATTAAAGTTTGGAGAAAGAGATTAGAAAAAATTAGGAAATAGAGAGAGAGAGAGAGAGAGAGAGAGAAAAGGTGTCAAACCGGACGACCAAAATAAAAAAGCACATTAGTTTATAAGAAAATAATCCAATCCATCCAAAGAACTTATAAACAACAACCAACAAAAACTCAAAAAGAAAAAAAAGAAAAAGCATGGAAGCATGACGAAAAACGAATTTAGCAATACAGGTGATTATCAAACCCTTATCCGTCCGTCCGTCCAAATACCAATAGACTTGTAAGTGTTCCACTTAGTAGCAACAACAACAACAACAACAACAACAACAGTAGAGACATTAATCAATAATCTAAATGTATTGTATGAACAGGACATTCATTGGTCCCCTTTTTATTAAACCAGGATTTTATGCAATGATAATGAAAACAACAGAGACATTCTAACCGGCCAATCTTATCACCTGGTTCAAAGGATTCAAAGCAAATGACACATTCATTATCCTCATTCAACTTCAAGTTCATAGGAGCCAATGATTCAGGTATAGTGTACACCAACATCCTATTAGTTTGTCTTTTACTCTGTGGGGACCCTGAGAACTCCAAGTTCTCTAAACAGCTATTAATATGTGACTCCTTGGATTGATCGTCTTGAAAAACAGATAGATCAATGGAACACACTGGACACAAGTTTTCATCATCATCGTCATTGCCGTTATTATCATTGAGGTTTAATCTTTGCATACCATTAATGTTTTCATCTGAAGTTCCCTCCAATATTCCTGGAACATTCACTGCAGAAGAAGAACCATGAATTTCATTGGTTGTCATATTGAAAGGAATGGTCTTGATGGCTCCGTTATTAATAAAGTGTACACCAGCAGAATCCTCTCTAGTGTTATTGTTATTATTACCTCTCATTTGTTCAATTTCCTCGTAACATTTATCACAAGTTCGATGAGGTACGTGTGGACTTTCTAGAAATATCTGTGATTGTGGAGAAACGACATAAGTGTTTGATAAATATTTAATAAAGTTATGTGAACAATCATCACAGACAACTTTCCCACATTTTCTGCAATGATGTTTTCTGAAGAATACAGTGAATTTACTGTCACACAATGGACATCTATTAACTGCATCATCACTTTGCCATTCTGGAACGTCATTACTTAGTGTTGTGACAGAATTTGAATTGTTTGAATCGCTGGGCAATAACAGAGGGGGTCCGGGTCCTGGTCCTGTATTAGTGATTATTGGTGCCACATCATCGGTTGTTATTGTAGTTGTTGTAGTTTCTGGTGGCACTATTTCCGTTATATTTGGTGTAGGTGCAGGTCCCCCCTGATCCTCAGTGCCAATAAGGGCATTATCAATAGTATTCGACATTTCTGTGTGTATATATCAAATAACTTGTTGTATTTGTCTGTTTGTTTATTTGTTTGTTTTTTGCCTTCCTTATCAAATAATTATATTTATTATCACAGGAGGAAAAAAAACAACAAATTAAAATAGAAAGGTAACCTTCTTCAAATAGAAAAATAGAGGTTCCTTGTATATATATATATATGTATGTATGTGAAAAGTGAAATAGGTAGTTTAGTATTGTACTTTAATTGAATAGGTGTAAGTAGTAAGTGTAAGCCAGTGTTACTTATTTGTCTAATAATTATATCCTTGTATCTTATGACACTCACTCACTACCTGCTGATCTTTGCCCGCTCAATTAATAATTTTTTTTTCTTTCCCCATACTTTTTTACCTAAATAATATTTTTTTTATTGGGCCTTAGATTGTATACTATATTTATTTCAGATCATTATCCAAAGTATATCTACTATGACAACATTTTTTTTTATATAAATAGATGAAATTATATTAATCTATAAACATTAACACACATGACATAGCTGGAACAAGAAAAAAAAACGGTAATAAATAATAAATAAAAATAAGAGTATGAGAGGTAAAGAGAGAAAGAGAAAAAAAGAGAGACAGAGACATATAGATGAGCTCGGATAACATGCAAGAGTCTAAAAACACAGGGAAAGGATAGAAGAAGAAGAAGAAGAAGAAGAAGAGGAAGAAGAGGAATAATAATAATAGTAAGAAGAAAAAGCTAATAATAAAAAAGTTAAAAACACAAAACAAGAAGTAAATACATGACAGGAAAAGAAGCCTAGAAATGTTCCTTAGCTCTTTCCAGATACTTACCTCTTAAACAAAAAACTAAAACACCGAATATTAATATAATAACACCACTGACAAAGAATGTCATCGTTGAACAGATAACTAACTTATCTGAGGCAGCTGCGACACAGTTATCAGTAAAATCAAAACTATATGTCAAGTTTAATAGCAGGTTACCAATAATTGAAGAGCATGAGAACAACCCCCAAGTTGTTCCTAGAATTTCAATTCCGTAGATTGATGCCAATATAGCTGGGAACATTGTAAAGACACTAGAGTTTAACAATGCGTTTAACATCACAACTATACTAAAGTTGACCCTTGTGACATCCGTAGATGATAGATAAAGGTGTGCGAATGAACATAGTATAACTGCAATGGACATAAGTGTTAATCTTGACACTTTGAAGAAATTACAGAAGAAATCTGTAAACAACATAATTACCAATCTAGTGAATGTTGATGTGATGGAGAAAATCTTCAAGTTCTTATCCAAGTCAGAAGAGGATGTTAGGTTCAAGTTTTTCAATATAGAGTCCAAATTACTGATAAAGAACTCAGTGGCACCAATTGAAATTAAGCAACAGAACAAGATCGGGAACATCAATGGATCTCTTAGGAAACGCTTCATTTCCCTTTCGTATTTGGATTGATATCTTTCAGACAACGATGATGATTCAGATAGCAATGATAATTCATCATCAATGTGCACCATATTAGCATCTTCGACATACCATGATCTTGGAGATCCCAAGATGGAATTCTCCGGCGAGTGCATCACAACACCAGCACCGGTTAATAATGGTGAAGTGTCAAAACTGTTAAACTCCTCCACTTCAGTGTGTTCATATTCCACTTCAAAATACTCCACATAGTCAGTTAACTTACATGCTACAAATGACACAAAGGAACTGAGACATAGTGAGTAGAGGAAGAAATTCAAAACCGGTAGGAAGTTATGTGCAGGATCCTGTGAATCGATATGGAAAAAATTAGAAATGATTTGAATTTGTAGGAAACTGGAGAATGCAACCATCACATTAGGTGTACTAATAGCCAAAGTCTTGTAGTATTTACCTAGAGATTTAGCGGAATTCAACAGACAACTGAACAAGAAGGAAGCATGAGAACAACCGATGATAAAGAAACTCAAGTACATCAGTTTGTGGTTTAATTTCAAAGTGTAGACAACAATCACCATATTGAATCCCACAAAGTAACCAACCAATGACATCAATGCTAGAATCCAAATTCCCTTGGCATCAGCAATGTAACCACATAATGGTGCTAGCGTATTCAACCCCAGGTTCTGGAAGATGATGATATTGTTGATAATAGGTTGCGTGTAACCTAAATGGTTCACAAATGGCTCCACAAAAATTGAGAATAGAGCAATGATACCTAATGATAAACATGCTATCAGTGAGAAGATAAATGAGATTAAATGCAGCTTATACGAACCATGGTTTTTGTATAGATTATATGATATTCTAAGAAGAATGTTTTTGCTAGTGGAATCTTCATTATAATTATTGTTGTTACCGTTGCTGGCAATAGGGGTTGCCTGGTTATCAGTGCCAATAAGGCTATCTATGCTGCTATAAGTGGGCTGGTTGAGGTTAACATTAACTCGATGACTATTATTGCTGCTCAAATTACTGTCGTTAGACATTTTATATTGTAAAGGAAGGATGTTAAAGTAAAGTTAGAGTTATTGTTTATGTGATGATTTGCTGTGAGATGAGATGAGATGAGACGATTTGAATATATGTGTGTATGTGTGTATATGCGTGCATAAGCAGCCAGTATGAGTGATGGTATCAGTTTATGAGTATCAACTTTTGATTTCGATTGGAGTGTGTGTTTTTTTTTTTGCTTCTCTTCTAAAGGCCAATGAAAAGATGAAACATAAATTAAAAGGAAAACCAATTCAATAAATAATAATACAAGAGGTGAAAAGTTTTCAATAGTTTTGATCTGTTTAAAGAAAAACAATAAACAAAAAAAAATATAGGAGAAAAAAAAACTTCTTGTAAAAGGAATGAACGCAGAGAAATAATAATATAAATTAGGTGTGGATGAGATGATTTTTAGAGTATTCAATAGTGTTATAAAGAGGTTCTAACAACAACAGGATTTCCGAGTGTAAAGAAATAATAATATGAAAGCTTTGGGCCTTTGAAGTACAGGTGTAGCCGGGTAAAGAAAGGTTTTAGTTAATATAATGCAGTAGCAAAACACACAAAAAAATAATTATATACACGTCAATTATGTAATAATATTAATGAAAAGTATATAACAAGAA